>SJYW01040311.1:860740-887176 GCA_006410735.1 Raphicerus campestris
TTTTTTTTTTTTTTGGTCTGTGAGTATATTTCTATTTTGTAAATAAGTTCATTAGTATCATTTTTTTTAGATCCCACATATAAGTGATGTCATTTGATATTTCCATTCTCTGTCCAGTTTGCTTCACTTAGTATGATAATTTCTAGGTCCATCCATGTTGCTACAAATGGCATAATAATTCTTTGTATGGCTGAGTAGAATTCCATTGTGACTCTATACCACATCTTTATTCATTCATCTGCTGCTGGACATCAAGGTCACTTCTGTTTCTTGCTCCAGTTGTTTTTTTTTTTTTAATTCTCAGCTTTGTTGCTTGGTTTCTGCTATATTCATGAGCAGCTCAGGAGTTAGCTAGATATTTACACAGGGTTTTTAATGTTGATTTTTGGGTTTCTTTGCTATTACTTTCTCTTTTCCTGGATTTCCCTTCTCACTTAAAAGCTGGTGTGGTCACCCCCAAATTCTATTTTCTAGCTCTCCAAGACAACAATCTTTCCAGTTTTTATCCATGTTTTATTTATACTACTTGGATATAAATGGTGCCAGGCCGGACCTTTTACTGAAGAAGGCAATGGCACCCCACTCTGGTACTCTTGCCTGGAAAATCCCATGGACAGAGGAGCCTGGTAGGCTGCAGTCCATGGGGTCGCTAAGAGTCGGACATGACTGAGCAACTTCACTTACACTTTTCACTTTATGCTTTGGAGAAGAAAATGGCAACCCACTCCAGTGTTCTTGCCTGGAGAATCCCAGGGATGGCAGAGCCTGGTGGGCTGCCATCTATGGGGTCGCACAGAGGCGGACACGACTGAAGTGACTTAGCAGCAGCAGCCCTTTTACTAAAAGCCATTGAATATCTCAGAGAATTTTGTTCGTATATTCCAAGTGTGTGTGTGTGTGTGTGTGTGTGCGTGTGTGTGTGTGTGTGCGCGTGTGTGTGTGTGTGCGCGCGCGCACATGCTCAGTCATGTCCAAGTCTTTGTAACCTTACAGACAGCCCATGAGGTTCATCTTTTGGGGGTATTTTTCCATCAAGAATACTGGAGTGAGTTACCATTTCCTCCTCCAGGGGATCTTCCCAACCCAGGGATCTAACCCACATCGCCTGCACTGCAGGCAGATTATTTACCACTGAGCCACCAGGGTAGCCCATCCCAAGTGTTAATTTGCTTTCGATTTATACCTGTTTCTTGTCAGTCTTAAGTGCCTTCAGGTGTTTGATTTATGTATTTTGTCCAGTTTATAGCTATTATCATGGAATATTTATCTGATCATTACTACTATGCCGTTGCTGAACATAAACACTATCTTTACTTTTAGTTTTTATGCTTGAATCAGAATGTTAAACTAGGAAGTTTAATCATTTTATTTGTTGTCCCTCACTCATAGTGGTTTGCTCTAACTGTATTCAGTAATTTGTAATTATATCCTTTTACTTAATCAAACTTTTTTAAAAAGAATTACGGATGGCCTGCCTCAAGGGTATGAGCCTGAATCATGATTTGCATTTTCTTTGCCAAGCTCTTTGGTTTGCTATTAGCTCTGGATACTTTACAATTAATTTTTTAGGTTAAAGTATTCTTGTCTACAGAGGGAGAATAAATTGGCATTCAATTATGTATGAGGACAAGCTTACAGGAACATTTTCTATCAAAGACCATGCTGAAATAGAAGAGTTTTATGTTATCTCCTTTTGCAATGCATAGATTTCTTTTCTCTGATTTTCCTGTTCACTAAGGATTTACCCTTCAGTTCAGTGCAGTCACTCAGTCATGTCCGACTCTTTGCGACCCCATGGACTGCAGCATGCCAGGCCTCCCTGTCCATCACCAATTCCCAGGGTTTACTCTTACAGGGTCACAGCTTTATCCAAGAGTCTTAGTAACAATTTTTCTACCTTATATGAGCTCTACCCTACCTTATATCTTTGTGTGGCTCCTGAAAACCCAGACTTTTGTTATGGGTTTTGCAAACACCAGCCAATCACAAGGCAATCTTATCATTAGTATTAATTTAACACCATCCTTTCTCTTAGTTTGTGCCCCCTGGGGATTTCACTTGCTTTCTCATGAGCTCACTTAGACAATTTTAAAATGTATTCTTTGTGCTTATCATTCCTGAGCGCTTTGCAGTTTTTTAAGCTATTTCTTTTAAATTTTTGCATGGGAAAACATTTAAAGAGCGAGCCTCACTACCTTTCATGAACTTCCACTTCAGAAGATCTCCCATCTTATACAATCAAAATGATATAGTACGTTGGAAATCAAATTGTAATGCTCTGAATTATTAAAAAATCAATATACAAGAAATAGACAAAGTAAATGAGAAAATTTTCTCTTTCATCATGGACTCTGTAAAAAAAAAAAAAAAAAGTCTTATAGCCATATCCTGTCCTCAAATGGGTCCACCTTTGGGGCCAGATAACACACAAAGTTTTTACTAGGAAGTACCCCATGATGAGTACAAGTTTCTAGCTTTGAATCTGAGCAAGAAGTGACCTTTTCCACCAAAATCAGTTTCAAATTCATCTCCCATTTAAAGAGTCAAGAAGTTGGTCATCACAGAAGAGCAAGTAGGGGTGTAAAAAGATTGTATAGTCAGGACAGTATTGATTATTTGGGAGTAAACAAAGCCTTCTATAGAAACTGGTTTAAAAAAAATCTCAGAACAAAATGATTCTGCTTTAATCAAGTACCTGCATAAGTTCAAGAAATCATAAATAGTAGCCCTGAAGCCATATGTGACACTCTTCATTCTGTTCATGAGACAGAATAAAATGGCACTGAATTTGGAGAAAGAAGAGTAAAATCTGGACAAGAATCATCTCTTTTGCCTCTCTGTTAAGGGATTGACACCACTTCTTTATTGGGGAAGAACTATAAATAAATATTATCTTTTAAACTGTGCCATCTCTGAGTGTATTTAACAGATTGGTTATGAGATGAAGAGAACAGTTTGAAACATTGTCAGCAAATCCTTTTGCCATCTTCTTAAAGTCCCGAGTTTAAGTATCCACATTATGTATTTTTTCTGAAAGGAAAAACATCCTTGATTCTTGTTCTTACATAAGCTAAATCAGGCAAGGAGACATCCATAGAAAATTTTTGTCTAAGCAAAACTTTTTATTACAGCGTATAGCATGTCACACATTGCACAGGAAAGAAGGGCCTCATTCCTTTTTGAGCCCTTGAATATGGCAGCCAAGTGTTCCTATGGTCATACGACTCTCAGACCAATTTAATCATAAAGAGATACTGGTAAACCCCATTATAGAAAAGGCAGTTTGTCTGTTTGTCTGTTTTAATTGTGGTTGAGAATATATAACTTGAAATTTACCACTTAACCATTTTAAGTGTATGGTTCAATTGCATTAAGCAAACTCTAAGAGAGAGAGAAGGACAAGGAAGCCTGGAGTGCTACAGTCCATGGGGTCACAAAGAGTCGGACATGACTGAGCAACTGAACAACAACAAGTGCATTCACACTATTGGGCAACCACAACCACCATCTAGCTCTAGAAATTTTGCATCTTTCCAAATTGAAACTCCATACTCATCCAACAGTAACTCCTCATCCCTCCCTCCACTCACCCTCTGGTAATTACCATTCTAGTTTCTATCTCTATGAATTTATTCTGCTGCTGCTGCTAAGTCGCTTCAGTCGTGTCCAACTCTGTGAGGCCCCATAGATGGCAGGCCACTGGTGGTCCTACATAGTATCCCCTTTGTAACTGGCTCATTTTGCTCAGCACAATTACTTCAAGGTTATCATATGTCCTTGCTATAGTATGTGAATGCAATAAAAATCACATAGTATAAATTTACTCTCTTAACAGATTCTAAGTGTACATTATAATACTGTTAACTATATGCACGGCTCAGAGGGTAAAGCGTCTGCCTGCAATGCAGGAGACCCAGGTTCAATCCCTGGGTCGGGAAGATCCCCTGGAGAAGGAAATGGCAACCCACTCCAGTATTCCTGCCTGGAGAATCCCATGGACAGAGGAGCTTGGTGGGCTACAGTCCATGGGGTCGCAAAGAGTCGGACACGACTGAATTACTTCCCTCCCTCCCTTGAACTATATGCACACTGTTATATAATAAACTTCTTGAACTTTCTCTTCTTTCATGATTGAAACTCTGTACTCATTGAACAATAACTCTCCCTTCCCCCTTCCTCCAGTCCCTGAAACTACTAGTCTGTTTTCTGTTTCCATAAGTTTAATTCATTAGATATCTCATATGAGTGGAATTATGAAATATTTGTCTTTTTTGATTATTTATTTCATTTAACATAATATCCTCATGGTTTATCCATGTAATAACTTATGACAAAATTTCCTTCCTTCTTAAGGTTGAATAATATTACACAATCTGTTTTGAGTATGGTAAAAAAAAAGATGGACCCATTTGAGGACAGAATATGGCTATAAGACATTTTTTTCTTATAGAAAGAGTATATTTTAGTCTATTTCTTGTGTATTGATTTTTTTTCTTAACAAGTATAAACATTTTCTGAAAAAGCAAATTGTAATAATTTTCATTAAATTCATTGTGGTCTCTGATGTGCTAGGCAGTATCATAAATGCTTTTATTCACATTGCCTGAATTAATGGAGAGTCATCCCATGTGGTAGACATTATTATTATTATTTGCTTTAGAATGAGGATATTAAGGTTCAAAGACACCAAGTAACTTTTCGAAGGCTAAGTTCCCACCACTGGTAAGTAGAGGAACTGGGGTTTCTGTAATCCACTGTGCTCCCAAGAACACTATCTTCAATGCCACATTCAGTTGCTTTCCTGTATTTTGGCCAATACGGTGTAGAAGTTATTTAATATTCTGTGTATTGAGCATGTCCTAATATGCTAGGTCTGTAGCTCTTCTTCTTCAGAAACTACTTGTATTTTTCACNTGTAACTGGCTCATTTTGCTCAGCACAATTACTTCAAGGTTATCATATGTCCTTGCTATAGTATGTGAATGCAATAAAAATCACATAGTATAAATTTACTCTCTTAACAGATTCTAAGTGTACATTATAATACTGTTAACTATATGCACGGCTCAGAGGGTAAAGCGTCTGCCTGCAATGCAGGAGACCCAGGTTCAATCCCTGGGTCGGGAAGATCCCCTGGAGAAGGAAATGGCAACCCACTCCAGTATTCCTGCCTGGAGAATCCCATGGACAGAGGAGCTTGGTGGGCTACAGTCCATGGGGTCGCAAAGAGTCGGACACGACTGAATTACTTCCCTCCCTCCCTTGAACTATATGCACACTGTTATATAATAAACTTCTTGAACTTTCTCTTCTTTCATGATTGAAACTCTGTACTCATTGAACAATAACTCTCCCTTCCCCCTTCCTCCAGTCCCTGAAACTACTAGTCTGTTTTCTGTTTCCATAAGTTTAATTCATTAGATATCTCATATGAGTGGAATTATGAAATATTTGTCTTTTTTGATTATTTATTTCATTTAACATAATATCCTCATGGTTTATCCATGTAATAACTTATGACAAAATTTCCTTCCTTCTTAAGGTTGAATAATATTACACAATCTGTTTTGAGTATGGTAAAAAAAAAGATGGACCCATTTGAGGACAGAATATGGCTATAAGACATTTTTTTCTTATAGAAAGAGTATATTTTAGTCTATTTCTTGTGTATTGATTTTTTTTCTTAACAAGTATAAACATTTTCTGAAAAAGCAAATTGTAATAATTTTCATTAAATTCATTGTGGTCTCTGATGTGCTAGGCAGTATCATAAATGCTTTTATTCACATTGCCTGAATTAATGGAGAGTCATCCCATGTGGTAGACATTATTATTATTATTTGCTTTAGAATGAGGATATTAAGGTTCAAAGACACCAAGTAACTTTTCGAAGGCTAAGTTCCCACCACTGGTAAGTAGAGGAACTGGGGTTTCTGTAATCCACTGTGCTCCCAAGAACACTATCTTCAATGCCACATTCAGTTGCTTTCCTGTATTTTGGCCAATACGGTGTAGAAGTTATTTAATATTCTGTGTATTGAGCATGTCCTAATATGCTAGGTCTGTAGCTCTTCTTCTTCAGAAACTACTTGTATTTTTCACATCCTCATTTTCTCAGCTGTTCTGCCAGTTCCTCCCTCCCTCCTACCACACTTTGAGCTGGATATGTACACACTTCATCAGTCTTCCTCCAGCCTTTAATTTTTTTCATTTCTCCACTCTTTTTTTCTTTGTCTTTCAGAGGTAGAATTGTAAAACCATTAAGAACACAATGCAGTTCGAGCTATAAGAATTAAATCATTTAAAAACAACAAAACAACAATAAAATAAGCCCCCTGTGCGAAGTACCCTTGGGGGTTAGTTAACAGCTGGTTTAACAAAGAAGCAGCTGTTCTGATGTACTGAAAAAGGTTGTTTGAAGAAAGTATTTTTAGTCCTTTAGTATTTTCATCTTCTTTTTGGAACTTTCGCATTAGTTGTAGTCCATACCATATGTTCTGAAAGTTTATATTTTGCAGCTGAGTCCCCTACTTAAGGCAATTCTAAAATATCCTAGAGTCTTCCTTGATGGAAAATGGCAAATGATAAAAACTAATGTTTGCTACAGGAGAAAGAATCTTTGTGTTCTATGGTTTCATGCATATACACATAGCCTACTGACGAGCTGATGAGGCCAAAGCCCCTTTTCTACTATCTGGTCACAAAATTTATCCACAAACATTGATCTTCAAACAAAAGATCAAAACAACTGATGAACGTTATTAGTCACTAGGATGGTCCCAGTAGTGAAATGCAGTTTCCACTTTACCATCTGTTGCAATACACAATTTCATTTAATATTCTCAATAAACTTAAGAGCTTAGAATCCTGATTTTATATATTATAAATTGAACCTCGGAGAGGTAAACTAACTTGCATAAATTTATCAAGCTTATATATAGCAGAACTGGGCTGTAATACCAGCTTTTACATTCCAAAGTGAAGAGTTAGTCGCTCAGTCATGTCTGAGTCTTTAGGACCCCATGAACTGTAACCCACCAGCTCCTCTGTCCATGGGATTCTCCTGGCAAGAATATTGGAATGGGTAGCCATTCCTTTCTCCGGAAGATCTTCCTGACCCAAGGATCAAACTTGGGTCTCCTGCATTACAGGCAGAATCTTTACCATCTGAGCCATAAACCTCTCTCTTAAATTACCTCCTCTCTCTTAAATAACCTCTCTTAGTTACCTCCATAACTAAGCTATCTTTAAGATGCTTTTGCAAATGTTCCTTGCTCTCAAACTGAGACATAAGGAACAGAAGATGATTCTTAGTGCCAGAGACTTCCTATTTTTCCTCAATATTCATCTTCCTTTTATTCTTTGTTAATAAACTTATAATTTTTAAATAGGTATATTGCTATCCTACTGTGGTGTTACATATGGCATTGTGATTAAATACTAGTAGTAGTCAATGAGATAGAGATTTTGAGTGCACTTCTGGAAACTCCCTTTAAAAGACATGGGGTATACCTTTCTTTCTTCCTTATTGCATTTTACTGCTTAGAATGTGGATAAAGTAGCTGGAGCTCAACAGTCATAACTGTCTCTGAGTGTGCAGTCTTATCCTAGAGATAATGGTGGTAAAGAGCCAAGAGAAACCTGAGTCTGATAACTTTATGGAGACACTGAACCAACTCTAACTCCAGATTTCTTTTACATAAAAAGAAGTTTCTGTCTCTTTATTTTTTTTTATTTAATACTTTTTTCTATTTTACAGTACTGTATTGGTTTTGCCATACATGGACATGAATCAGCCACAGGTGTACACGATCTCCCAATGCTGAAGCCCCCTCCCACCTCCCTTCCCACCCCATGTACAATGTAAGGTAATGAATCTTCCTCCTCTGAAATGTCAGTTAAGTTGGGGAATCCTATCATTTGTAGGTGAACTGATGCTACGTTACTACACATACAATAACATTCAAATGACTTAACCTAAATCTCTATGTCCTTTGTGACCTGGCTCCTGCATACCTTTCCTATTGTCAAATGTCACTAGCTCACTATGTACCACGAGGACATTTTTTGCTGAATTTGTCTGTATCTGTAGTACTTAGGACAGTGCCTGAGGTATAGTAGTTTATTATTAAATGTCTAGAGAATGAGTGAGTGGATGAACAGTGTTTCCCATAACTGATTGTTTTGTTACATATTTTCACAAAATTTCCTAATTACTCTGCTCTTTCTTCCCACATGAACTTTTAAGTTTGGAAGCATCAATCCCAAATTTTCATCAAAATTATTAATGTCTTATTCTTGCACTCCCCAATACTCTCTTCTTTCTGCTGTCCCTTACATTCCCCCGTCCCCGTCATTTTAAAATGTAGGCAGTGGCCTTGTCAGTATAGTAAACTTGAGGCTTTAGTTTGCACCTATTATTAGATCAGAGTTATTTTTAATGTCCCTCAGACTTTCAGTTAAAACACAGTCACAAATTCCTCATCTTTACAAATCCAAGAGAATGAAATTCAAAACTTCAGGGAATTTCTTCCTTTAAGCCAAGAATATATTCCTATCTGAGAGAAACTGAAAACTGTCGGTGCCACCAGCTAGGAAAAATCTTGATTAGTCCCTTTACCATTGGTCCACATGGCCTGGTAAGGCTGGGAACAAGAATATGCCCTCCCAGATGCTGTCATATGGCTCAAGTGCCTCTTGTCTTTTCTTGAATGGGATTACAAAACTACTTTGTTCATCTTGGAAACTGAACTTTACCCCTGTTTCTCTAAGCCGTAGTCATTTCTTCAAAGGGAATGCTTGGTCATTCTCCAGGAGCTAATGGAGGACTGCCCCTGCTCTGCTCCTAACCCTGGGTGCTTTTAGGTGGCCCAGACCACCCTCCCCAACCTCTGCCCACAGGGACTGTGCAGTAAATGGATAAACTGACTAAACTGACCTAAAGTCACTATAGAAATAATGATGCCAACTGGATCCGAGGAATGTTCAGACTAGTGTTACCTTTCTTCTTTTGCAGAACACTGCTTTGGAAATAATATATATTCAGAGGTCAAGTCCTTTGCAATCATTGTCTTTCAATGAACAGAATCAAGACAAACAGATAAAACTTTGAGATGGGCACTTTTAGTCTCTATTTTGTACCAGGAAATTGTTATTAACATTCATCTTTCTGCAGACTGCTTTCTATTTACCCCTCCAGATCAACTCTGTACTCTTCTCTATCCAGCTCTGTACCTGGAAAGCTGATGTCCATGGCCTGCATCAGTGGGCTCTCAGGTCCTCTGATCTTTAACTGGTTTCAGCCAAAGTGAGGCACGGGCAGGAGGTGAGTGGGTGGGCAGAAACAAGTTGGAGTATTCAGTCTTCTGACACTTTCTTGCCAAGTCTCATGGAGTAAGAACTCCTACAACTTTGCAAATATTTTCTTTCTGAAACTCTCTTTGGTCATTTTAGTCCTCTGTCTCCTGCTAAGACGTGACAGACTGGTCCAAGGTCTGGCTGGTAAGAGGCTAGTGTCAGAGCTATAATTTAGTGTCAAGTATAATTTAGGCTGTCTGATTCCAAATCTATGAGTTTGTTCATAAAATGTGGCTTTTTCCTCCCCTTCCCTTTTTGCTTCATTCTCTCTCAGGTGAGGAGAGGGCACAGTTTAGTTCACTTCAGTCGCTCAGTCATGTTCAACTCTTTGTGACCCCATGGACTACAACACGCCAGGCCTCCCTGTCCTTCACCAACTCCCAGAGTTTACTCAAACTCATGGCCATTGAGTTGATGATGCCATCCAACCATCTCATCTTCTGTTGTGCCCTTCTCCTCCTGCCTTCAATCTTTCCCAGCATCAGGGTCTTTTCCAATAAGTCAGTTCTTCGCATCAGGTGGAGTTTCAGCTTCAGCATCAGTCCTTCCCATGAATATTCAGGACTGATTTCCTTTAGGATGGACTGGTTGTATCTCCTTGCACATTTTGTCCAATTGTGAGTTTGATGCCACTCTTTTTGTAGACTATATGACATTTCTATGAGCCCAGTAATGACTGTGTTCAACACAGTACATTTCTCCAACAGGACCTGTGTATTTGTCAGGATTCTCCAGAGAAACAGACCCATAGGAGATATATTTAGAGGGAGGTAGAGATAGAAAGAGGGAGGTGGGGCAGAGAGACAGAGAGACTTACAGGAATTGGCTCACATGGTTTTGAATGCAGAGAAGTCCCACAATCTGCCATCTGCAAGGTAAAAAACCAAGAAAGTCAGTCGTGTCATTCAGGTTCAAAGGCCTGAGAATCAGGGGCCAGTGGTTTAAGTCCTGGTATGAGTCTAAAAGCCAATGATCAAGAGCAGGAGAATATGATATCTCAGCTCAAACAGAGAAAGAATTCTCCCTTCACTCACCTTTTTGTTTTATTCAGGCCCTCAATGGATTGATAATGCCTACTCACATTAGGGAAGGCAGTCATCTTTACTCAGTCGGAAACACACCCAGGAATAATGTTTTCCCAGCCATCTGGGCAACCCATCGGTCACTTAAGTGGACATATAATGTTCACCACTACAGTTCCCACTGGTCACACTCCTTGCATACAGTCTGAAAACTATGATGACCCATAGAGCCTTCACCATGTGTCAGATATAGCAGTAGACAAGGCATGTGAGAGTCTGCCTCCTAGTTTTAGGTATTTCATTTTCCATCTTCAAGTTACTGCAACTGTATGACTCAGATCTTTTGTCCTTACTATGAGAATCCTGAATAAGTCCTGCCAACTGATAGTGACTTTGAGAGGTTAAAATGCTCTCAGAAATGTAATATTAGGAGAAAAAGGACTATTTGGATACAGTTAATTCTGGTTCCAGAATTCTTACATGCATAGAACTATTTTGTTTAGCCAAACAACCTTTGATTCTAAAACAAAAGCCTCAGGTCAGGATGAGCAGAAAGTGAGGAAGAGAGAATTAAATTATGCTTCCCTGGTGGCTCAGATGGTAAAGAATCTGCCTACAATGTAGGAGACCTAGTTTTGATCCCCAGGTTGGGAAGCCCCTGAAAGAGGGCATGGCAACCCACTCCAGTATTCTTGCCTTGAGAATCCCCATGGACAGAAGAGCCTGGCAGGTCACAGTCCATGGAGTCACAAAGAGTCAGCCCCGACTGAGAAAGTAATACCTTGAGAGTCAGAGGGATGTGGATGATATCCCATGGGAAACTCTGAGAGAAAAGAAGATGGCATGCATGAGATATAGGGCTTCAGCTGCATAGAAAGAGGAGCTTGGACCTCCTAGGAGTTATGGAAAGGTAAAGAGACACTCTGTGACTCCCAACTGCTTTAAACAGTCAGTCAGTGAAATCAAATGTCAGACTATTATCTGCATGGAGATTCCTGTCCTAGGTCCTCAAAGCCCTTACTGAGTATCTCCTGGAACTTCTAAATCTGTCAGCAAAATTTTGTTTCTCTTGTGCTTATAAGCCAACAAAAATAAACAGATATCCATCTGAATGTCCCTAACAAAAAGCAATGGCACCCCACTCCAGTACTCTTGCCTGGAAAATCCCATGGACGAAGGAGCCTGGTAGGCTGCAGTCCATGCTAACGGTCAGACACGACTGAGAGACTTCCTTTTCACTTTTCACTTTCATGCATTGGAGAAGGAAATGGCAACCCACTCCAGTGATCTTGACTGGAGAATCCCAGGGACGGGGGAGCCTAGTGGGCTGCCATCTACGGGGTTGCACAGAGTCGGACACGACTGAAGTGACTTAGCAGCAGCAGCAACAAAAGGCAGCTTTCAGATTATGTATATTTGTTTTCATTAGTGGATTTTGAAACTATATTTAACAGGCTTACAAAGTGCTCCCCTGCCACACATGGTCAGTATCAGAGTTCATTTCTGGGTTTTGCATCTTAGTGTTGATTTATAGGAAGGAAGGGAGGGATGAGAGAAAAGAAAGAGGTACTCTACTACCATCAAGAACAAGAGATGTCTGAATGCTGTTTGGAATGTGGCTGACCTGACTATTTCCATAAGCCCATGTTTGCAACACCAAAGAAAAAGTGGAGGCTCATTAGCAGAAGGGAGTAATTAAGTCTTTACTTGAAAATTTCTAAAATGTACATTGTTTAACACTCATTACCCACTGGACTTAATAATATTATGAGATCACTCATGAGACTTCAATAGCAGGCACCCATCCATTTCCTATTTTTATTTCCACTTTTTTTTTTAGTTAAACACTTTGCATGTAAGCTCTATAAATAAAAGAGACTAGCTAATTTAGGTACCAGAAATGAATGCTTAATGTTCCATTAAATTAGAAACTGAAGCAGCATGATTGGGGCTATGCCTTGCTGGCCAAAATAAGTGGAATCCAGGGAGATTACAGACATATTGCTAGGTACCGAAAGATTTGACCATAGTTCAAAGAGGAAATATCAATGTATATCATCTGAAAATGAATTGAATGTTAAAACTGTGTGACTGCATGTGACTTTTCATATAAGCATTGTAGTAAGATTGCCCTAGAATGTTTTTGCCGTTGTGGGTTCTAGATAGCAACAGAAAATTCTTGCTGAGACTATTTGGGAGCAATATGGTAGAAATCAAGACTGCATGCATTTTGGGTTTTGTTTTATTTCTGTCTTATTTCTGTCTCAAGCATTTGTTGAATACCTTTGAGCTGAATGTCCTTAAGTAGTTCACTTAAATTCTCTGAGTTTGAGATTCTTCATCTGTCAGACAGCATAATAATGTCAACTTCATGGATTGATTTTTAGGATTACATGGATATAAAGCACTCAGCACACAGCTTTAACACTTAACACACCATGCTTAGTCATTACTAGTGTTTCTTGATTCTGAAGACTTTTTCAGCTTTAATATTGCATGACTGTAATCATCAACCTGCTGGAATATAGAGAATATTACCCCCAAGAACTCCTGTGTTTCCTGTTCATTTTCTCTCTCACTATAGTCATATATCTGGAGAAGGAAATGGCAACTAGTTCCAGTATTCTTGTCTGGAAAATTCCATGGACAGAGGAGCCTGGCAGGTTACAGTCCATGGGATTGGATAGCATCAGACACAACTGAGAGAACACACACACACATAGTCATTTTTATCCCAATCTCTGAACTCAGGCCTCACACTCGGATACCAGCTTTTGCCCTAGGCAGGAAGAACTAAAAGTGACTCAAAATGAAGTAAAGAGTAAGATGCCTTCTCTCTCTGATGCTCTGTACCTGTTACTTGGAACTTCGTGTAGGTATCTAATAATGTCTTGAGCTTTGGATACCTTTCTGTTGCCTAGAACCACTTTTTGATTTCCTAAACCTGTTATTTCCAAGCTTCTAGTATGCCTCCCTTCCATACTATCCTTACTCCCTTCCCTGCACTATCCATGCAGATAGTAGGCATTGTGATCCACGTACCTGGTGATATATAGAACTAGTAAGGAAGCAGAAAGTAAAAATGTGTCTTCCAAGCTTTGGTTTCTAAAAACCCAAACTCATCCAGGGGACTCTGAGAAAACATTTCATTTACAGAGAAGTAAATAGTTTCCTTATTTCAACTTATTAGTGAGAAAAAAAAATGTGTGGTTGGGGGATCAAAGATCGTAAGAGTCAGAGATCCTAAGGGCCATGTCAATTGCAATGAGGATCTGTCCCCAAGAAGCTACCATGAGAGGTATTGTTTAAGCAACAAAGTGAAAGTCAGGGCAGATTCATCAGTAGCAAATGGACCCCATTTCACTGAAAGAAGGCCCATCCCTCACATCTAGCTATCCATCCCAAAGACCTCTGCTTCCACGAGATATTCCTTTCGATGTCTTCGCATGTGTCTTCCTGATAGAGGTGTAACAACAATCTCTGCTTAGGCTTTTATCACTCCCATGAATGTTTGAACAAAATCAACTGCATTCATTTTGTATGGCTGTTGTTACAAACTACCACAGACTCAGTGGCTTACAATGACACAGATATATTATATTACAATTCTGGAGCTCAGAGGTCCTAAAGTCAAAGAATTAGAAAGGCTGCATTCTCTCTGGAGGCTACAGGGGTGATTATTTCCTTGCCCATTTTTAGCTTCTAGAGGTTCCCCACTTTCCTTGACTCAAGGACTGACATCTCTCTGAGGTATGCTCAGATCAACTCTTTGTCTCTGACTCTGATCCTCCTGCCTCCCTCTTAGAAGAACTCTTGTGATTGTGCTTGCCCATCAGGGTAATGCTGGCCATCTCTCCATCTCAAGATCTTTAACTTAATCACATTAGCAAAGTTCCTTGGACCATGTAACATAATATATTCTCCCTCTCTTTCTTTCTTTTATTTATCTATCTGTCTATCTATCTGTCTATCATCTACTTATCATCTTTTGTTTATGTTTGCCCCTTTCATTCCATTTTGGCACTTGATGATACCTTTCCCTGGTGACTCAGAAGGTAAAGAATCTGCCTGCAATGTGGGAGACCCAGCTTTGAATGAAGATTCCCTGGAGAAGGAAATGGCAACCCACTCTATTCTTCTTGTTCTGGAGAATTCCATGGACAGAGGAACCTGGAGTCCATGGGGTCACAAAGAGTCGGACTTGACTGAGTGACTAACACACACACATCTTTCCACCTGTGACTTTCTTCAGCTTGAAAAAAAAAATCTTTTAAAAATTATTTCTCCTATCTTCACTTTCTAATGCCTATGACTTTGGATCTTCTTCAGGTCAATATTGGACCTCTGGAATAATTTTCCTCATCTCTTAATTTTCTCCATTATTTTCTATTATTTTATGTATTTCCCTTATCTTCTAAGAGATAACTGCTCTTTACTTTCCAAATTAAAAATTTCATCTTCAACTATCACTCTAGATCTTTTACATTTTAAGGAGTTAGATTTCTAATTTCCAAGGTGCTATATTGGTTGTTAATAGCTTAGTTTGCATTTCAAAATAGTTTAATATTATGACCACAATATATTTTTTAAATCTCTGATAAATGAAAGTTATTTTTAATTTCTTTTTATTTGCTACATTATTATGCTAGTTCTTCCTGGTATCAGTAGTTAATTGATCAAAATCTTTCTCTTTTATATATTTTCTCCATTTCAGTTATCTGACAAGTCTTCTCATCTCAACACCTGGATTAATTTAGCAACTAGTTAGTTAGAAAGGAACTGTGTATATTTCTTCAGTGTTTGAGTAAGTCCATTTTCCCAACAGTTTTCTCTCTCCTATATGGGAAAAATAGGAAGTCTGGTTCCAGTCAAGGGAGAGCAAGCAGAAAACAGACACAAGTTTTGGGCATCTTCAATTTTCTACATAAGAAAGATTCTGTCGTGTAATACAGAGAATTCTAGAGTATTTCTCCCTTGGATGGAGCTGCTAGTCCTTTGTGTAACTCCTTCCTATTTGACAGAGATTGGGAATTACATCAAGCTCGATTGTGTTTCTTTCTCATCTCCTGATAATTCATAGGGAAATTCCTCTCCAGGCATGTGGTTCACTTACTTTCTTGTAGATTTCATACTGCTTGTTCAAGTATGGGGATTAGGGCCTGGATGAAAGCTGCTCCAGAAAGACTGCAACTTGTTCTTTGTTTGAAAATGTGGTTCATTAGATAACTAAGCTCCCACAGAACTCTTTTCTGCTTTCTGTATTATTTACTCTTGAAGTTGTTCTGTGTCCTTTACAGGACCTTGTTCATATCTGGTATCCTCACTTAATCATTTCAGCAGCCAAACAATATATAAAGGGCAAGAATAATCATTCCCATTTTGCCAATAAAAAGTGAAATTCAGAGAGTTACATAATTTACTCAAAACTGGAAAGAACCAGTTTTCTAACTACTCAACCAGGACTCTTTTTTTTCCTACCAAAGCTAGAGAATGCAGAAAGAATAATGTCTTACCTAAAATGCAATGTAAAATAAACAGTTCATATACTCTGAGTTAACAAAATAGGAAAAAACTGAATATGGGTGATCTCTTTGCAGCTTTTCTTTGGAAGATAGAGCCTGGTTTGGAACAAAGTTGGAAGACCAAGGAGGATGAAAGAAACAATAATGAGCTTCTGAACTGGAATCCCTCAGATTTCCAGAAATACGCATGATGACAATTTGCAAAGAAAATAAAATCACAAGTAGTGTGTAGAGTTGCAATTTTAACTTCCAAGCATTTATCAATTTTAAAACAGCAATCTCAATGACATTCAAAGGACTGTCAGTGTTCATGCATAAATTGATAGGCAGTTTTCATCTGGCTAAAGGTTTTCAGGATAATACAGATGTTTCCGATTATATAGTTGGGTAAATTAGAGGAACTATTGTATGTTTCTGGTCTATGCCAAGCTAGATGAACCACTGAGGAAAACAGATCAGAGTAATTCAGATCATATTCCAGTAGCAGTTGATGAGGATGACTCATGAATGTGTCTTTGGTTTCTTCCTGTTCCAGAGGCAGGGCATCCCTGTAATGTTGACAGCCTTCCTCCAGGTCTCCCGAGTAAGCAGACCTGTAACCACTGTGACAATTTGAAAAACACGTGGACCCTCGAAAGCCCTGGTGAAAGGAACCAAGTGCATTCCTGGTAGCAGAGCCAAGCCAGTAAAATCAAGGCGAGAGGATGGCTCTGTATTATCATCTCAGCCCCCGTAAAGGGACCTGCTGTAATTTGACTTCTGAAATATGCCCATCATTCCCATTCACAGTCTATATTTCATTTTATTTTCATCTTCCTCTCTTTTTAAAATTTTGGACCTTCACTCTCAACTCTTCTTTTGTAAACTGCTGATTTTGAATGTCTACATTGCATTTATTACCCTGGTCCCACCTTGCTTCCCAGGTGGCTCAGTGGTAAAGAATTTCCCTGCAATGCAGGGGACATAGGAGATGCATGTTAGATCCCAGGGTCAGGAAGATCACCTAGAGAAGAAAATGGTTACCCACTCCAGTATTCTTGCCTGGGAAATCCCATGAACAGAGAAGCCTGGCAGTCTACAATCCATGGGGTCACAAAGAGTCGGACATGACTTAGCGACTAAACATCAGCAACCCACCTTGCCCTCCCCATCCTACCATGAGGCTGGTCTTCTAAGTCCATATGCATTGACACTCATATTGACAGGTATTCCAGTACTTTCTGCCACCTATCTACCCCAACCAAGAACAGATAAGCCAGTCCAACTGTCTCTGCAGACACCTATCAGTTCAGTTGGTCAGTCACGTCCGACTCTTTGTGACCCCATGAACTGCAGCATGCCAGTCCTCCCTGTCTATTACAAACTTCTGGAGCTTGCTCAAACTCATGTCCATCAAGTCAGTGATGCCATCCAACCATATCATCCTCTGTTGACTTCTCCCCCTGCCTTCAATCTTTCCCAGCATCAGGGTCTTTTCCAGTGAATCAGTTCTTCGCATCAGGTGGCCAAAGTATTGGAGCTTAAGCTTCAGCATCAGTCCTTCCAGTGAATATTCAGGACTGATCTCCTTGCAGTCCAAGGGACTCTCAAGAGTCTTCTCCAACACTGCAGTTCAAAAATATCAATTCTTTGGTGCTCAGCCTTCTTTATGGTCCAACTCTCACATCCATACATGACCACTGGAAAACCCATAACTTTGACTAGACAAGATCTTTGTCGGCAAAGCAATGTCTCTGATTTTAATATGCTATCTAGGTTAGTCAGAGCTTTTCTTCCAGGGAGCAAATGTCTTTTAATTTCATGGCTCCAGTCACCATCAGCAGTGATTTTGGAAATCAAGAAAATAAAGTCTGTCACTGTTTCCATTGTTTTCCCATCTGTTTGTCATGAAGTGATGGGGCTGGATACCATGATGTTTGTTTTTTGAATGTTGAGTTTTAAGCCAGCTTTTTCACTCTCCTCTTTCACTTTCACCCAGAGGCTCGTTAGTTCCTTTTCGCTTTCTGCTGGTAACAACATCCCACAGACTGAGTAATTTAAAATCAGACATCTATCTCTCACAGTTCTAGAGGTAGAGAAATCCATGATCAAAGTGCTAGTTGATTCAATTCCTGGTGAGGTCCCTCTTCCTGCTTGTAGATGCCATCTTTTCATTGTGTTCTCACATAGTAAAGAAAGAAAGAAAGCTATGGTCTCCCTTCCTCTTCTTATAAGGACCCTAATGCCATCCTGGGGTGGGGGGCACATTCAAAATTTCATCTAAACCTAATTACCTCTCAAAGTCTCCAGTTTCAAAGCCCATCACATTGGCGATTAGAGCTTCGACATAGGTATACTGAGGAACACATTCAGTCCATAACATATGCTGAGCATCCTGAGTTTTGATATAATCTCCTAGAAGTGTCTCATACCCTGCTATGGCCAGGTATAAAACCTAAGTTATGAAGTGGCCTAATCCAATACAAGTCATGCAATTTCAAAAGTCCGTACAATATTAGAGACCAGAATGACCTTTTTTGGCCTAGTTTCAGTCCTTAGTAGAGAGGGGTTATTGGCATCACTTACATAGTTCCATCTTTTTTATCAAGTGATGTCAGAGTAAAGCTGAAACAGGAAACAAGAGCACAGTTAGAAGCTGATGTTAGGGAGATGCCTAGTTTTTGATCTTTAAAGTGAAAAGACCAGTTCCCATATTTTCCGCTTGGCTTAGGACCTTCCTATAGAAATTCATTGGCCTTCTCTCCACCCGCAATGCTGGAGACCTAGGTTTGATCCCTGGGTTGGGAAGATCCCCTGGAGAAGGCAGTGGCAACTCACTCCAGTATTCTTGCCAGAAGAATTCCATGGACAGAAGAGCCTAGAAGGCCACAGTCGATGGGGTCACAAAGAGTTGGACATGACTGAGCGATTGACTCTTTTCACTTTTTCAGGAAGCAAGAGACTGGCCAGCTGTGCTACCCCTAACTGTTTATACTACCAGACACTCCACTGTGCTGGGAATATGCCTACATATCTATCTCCCATCTTAGACTCTGTCTCCTTAGGGATAAAAGCTAACATATCAGCATCTTGTAGCCCTAACACCAAGCACACAGCAATACATTTTGTTTGAATGAATGGCTAGATTAAGGAAGAAAATGAACGGAAAGGCACTTCTCTGGATCTCATTGTGCTTCCTTCTTTTCTTTCATTTATTTAAGTTTTCATGTGTCAAGTGAACATGTCAGGCCTTGTGATAGCACCTGGAAATACATGTGTTAATTTTTGTTCTGGAGGATCTAAACTTTTCAAACAGTGTTGGAGTTGTTAACAAAAATTATGTCATTGCAGCACTGTTTGTAATAGCCAGGGCATGAAAGCAACCTAGATGTCCATCAGCAGAAGAATGGATAAGAAAGCTGTGGTACATATACACAATGAAGTATTACTCAGCCATTAAAAAGAATACGTTTGAATCAGTGCTAATGAGGTGGATGAAACTGGAGCTGATTATACAGAGTGAAGTAAACCAGAAAGAAAAAACACCAGTACAGTATACTAATGCATATATATGGAATTTAGAAAGATGGTAACAATAAGCCTGTATGCGAGACAGCAAAAGAGACACAGATGTATAGAACAGTCTTTTGGACTCTGTGGGAGGGAGAGGGTGGGATGATTTGGGAGAATGGCATTGAAACATGAATAATATCATATATGAAATGAATCACCAGTCCAGGTTTGATGCATGATACTGGATGCTTGGGGCTGGTGCACTGGGACGACCCAGAGGGATGGTATGGGGAGGGAGGAGGGAGAGGGGTTCAGGATGGGGAACGTGTATACCTGTTGGTGGATTCATGTTGATGTATGGCAAAACCAATACACTATTGTAAAGTAATTAGCCTCCAATTAAAATAAATAAATTTATATTAAAATATGTCTAAATTTATCTCAGTTCTAAAATTCTAATATCCACACAAAATTCTGGCCCTCTTAGGAAACTTTTCTGGACAGACTGTATAGGTAAAACAACAACAACAAAAACCCCCCAAAATTGAAGCTAGAATTAGTATCAGGAAGCTGAAGCAGAAAAGTCAAGGGAAAGTTAAGAGTTAGGATAAAGGTAATTGAAACATTTCATTTTATTGTGTTAAAATGCATATAATGTAAAATTTGTCATTTTGACCATTTTTCTGTATACAATTTAGTGATTTTAATTACACTCACAATGCTGTGCAATTATCACTTCTTGCTTATTTTTTTTAATTTTTTTATTACCCTAAATAGAAATTTGGTGAGTAATAACTCTCATTTTCCATTCCCCTCATCCCCATTAACCACTAATGTGCTTTTTCTCTGTGAATTTGCCTATTTTAGATACCTTTTGAAATCGAATCTTGCAATATTTGTCCTTTATGTGTCTGGCTTATTTCACTTAGCATCTAATATTTTCATGGTTTATTCATGTTGTAAGATGTGTCAGAACTTTCTTTTTATAGCTAAGCAGTATTTTATTGTATGCATATTCTGTGTTTGGTTCATCCATTTATCTGTTGATTGGCACATCGGTCGCTTCCACGTTTTGACTGTTGTGATAATGCTGCAGTGAATATTTGGAAGAATCTGTTTGAGTTCCTGATTTTAGTACTTTTGGCTATATACCTAGGTG
Organism: Raphicerus campestris; assembly: GCA_006410735.1. NCBI lineage: Eukaryota > Metazoa > Chordata > Mammalia > Artiodactyla > Bovidae > Raphicerus > Raphicerus campestris. The sequence goes on from SJYW01040311.1 coordinate 881,293, forward strand.
TGGAATTGCTTGGATATATGGGCTTCCCTGGTGGTTCAGACAGTAAAGAATCTGCCTGCAATGAGTTCAATCCCTGGGTTGGGAAGATTCCCCTGGAGAAGGGAATGACAACTCACTCCAGTATTCTTGCCTGGAGAAATCCATGGACAGATGAGCTTGGTGGGTTTCAGTCCATGGGACTGCAAAGAGTGGGCCTGAGAGACCAATGCTTTCACTTATATGGTGATTCAGTGTCGAGCCTTTTGAAGATCCATCGAACTGTTTTCCACAGAAGGTGTACCATTTACCTTGCCACAAGGCTCCAGTTCTTCCACGTCTTTACCAATATGTGTAATTTTCTGTTTCTGAGATTTATAACAATCCTAGTGTGAAGTAGTATCTCACTGTGGTTTTGATTTGCATTTCTCTGATGGTCTGTGTCAGGCCAGAGGAATGTGAAAAGGGTCTTTGCATTGCTTTTGAGAGTTTTTCCCTGGATCACCTCTGCCCTGTCCTCATGTCAAGAACCTCTTGTGTATGAATTGCAAAGAGCAGGAAATTAAAAAGTAACGCAGATGAATTTCTTAAATTTAAAAAAAAAATTTATTTTTTTTAGTTGAAGTATAGTTGATTTACAACATTGTGTTAGTTTCAGGAGTACACCAAAGTCATTTAGTCATACATATATATTCTTTTTCAGTTATTTTCCCTTAGAAGTTATTACAAAATACTGAATATAATTCCTTCTGCTATACAGTAGGTCTTTGTTGGTTATCTATTTTATAGGTAGTAGTGTGTACATGTTAATCCCCAACTCCTCATTTATCCTCCTTCCTTTCCCTTTTGATGACCCTAAGTTTGTTTTCTGTATCTGAGGGTTTATTTCTGTTTTGTAAGTAGGTTCATTTTATCATTTTTAATATTCCACATATAAGCAATATCATATGATTTTGGGGTTCTTTTAAAAAGGCAGTATAATTATTAAGAGCACTGCTTTGGAAGTTAACAAGTCTAGATTTGAATGCTAGCTTTGCCATCCATTAGCTTTATAACCTTGAACAAATTATGTAATATCCCTGAGCCTCAGATTGATTTCATGGTTAAAATGGGGATTACAATAGTTATTTAGTAGGAGTGTTGTCAAAAAGAATTTAATTGTGTGTATAAAATTGCACAATTCTATTTCCTTCTCAGAACAATCCTACAGAATCCTGAATATCCATATAATGCATACATCAATGCCTAATGTAGTGCATAACACACAGCCACTTGGTGATTGCTAATACTATTGTGGTTTTTGTGGTGGTTGCTACTTGCACTCAGAAAGGAGAATTTGCTAACCAAGCACATTTCATAAACTTTATAACCTGCAGATTTTTCATAACAATTTTCTGACAATATTAGCATAGTTGACATGGGAAAATGAGTAGAATAGCATTTCCAATGATGAGCTCTAAAATGTTGTCCTAATAAGAAAAGACCGACACACTAAGATATAATTTATGTTAAAGTCCTAGCATCTTAGTGTCAGGAAGTCCTTTCGATTATGTAAAACTTTTAATTTCTCTTTTTAATTTTAAAGGTAGTTGTCATAGCAACTGCCACACACTGCTGCAAATGGTACTAGAGGGAAATGCAAACATTTTTGAAGAATTTTCAATATGTTGCAAAAACATTATACAATATTTAGCAGAAATGCTGCAAGTCATAGTGGAGGGGAGTCCTTCATGGAGAACTAAAACTGCCTAACCAGGAGTTTTAGATGGGAAGGATTTCACTATTAACATTTTCTTAAGGGTTGGGGGTGGAGAAGGCATTATTAACAAGTCCTTCTGGAAAAAAAATATGAATAAATAGTTGGAATCAAGCAATGATCAGCTCAACAGTTAGGAGGAAAAAGATGAAATGTGAATGGACAGAATGAGACTAGGAACAACTTCTTTTGAGATTTCAGATTAGAACTTGCTCAGCTTTTGCCATCTGGTGATTATAACCCTGAGTTCTTGTTATTTTATAATAAAACATTTGCTCAGGGAAAAGATTGAATCTTTAGGGCCTGGGAACTGAGGCAAGGTGAAATAGGCTGAAAGTCATTGTTTATAAGTGACATTTTGGCTGCTGTGAGGTATAAGCCAGGATTTCTGCACTTAGTAACTCATGATTTCCCAAAGTCTACTGTGGGATGTTTAACCTATTGAAGCCATTAACATATTAGAAATCCTAGCATTTCTCAGATTTCTGGAACCTATAATACACTGTGTTCATTATTGTGGCCCTCCAGGAATAAAAGAAGGCATTGGTGTTTTCCAGATTTAGAGAACAGTGACCACATTTCTTGGAGACTGACTGGTGCTCCATGGGTACATTTTGAGATTCAAGGCTATAGTCAGATGAATGGAACCTAAAGTCTGCCTTCAAAAACTGCTTTATACTCTCCCCTCTGCCACTTCACACTGCAAAACACAACAAATATACTTTAGAGGTGTATTATATATAAACTTTCTATGTACATTTACCAAATGATTTCTATAAAGTGGAAGAAAATAGTTTTCTAAAATGCTGCTACTATTCCTTTTAATGATACATTTCTCATGACTGCCATATAACAAAGTACCTGAAAACTAGTAGCTTAAAAGAATAAGTATTAATTATTTCACAGTTTCTCTGGGTCAGAAATCTGAGCACTGCTTCACTGGATGTTCCAGTGTCTCTCATGAGGAACACCAGAGATGCAGTTTCATCTGAATGCTTCTCTGTGGAGGGGCTGTTTCTGAACTCACTCCTATGGCTGTTGGTAGGCCGTAGTCATTCACCATATGCACCCTTTCACAGGCCTCCCTAAAACATGCCAACTGCCATCCCTTAGGGCATGTGACCCATGAGACCTTGAGAGGGACTACATTCAAGATGAAAGACAGTCATTTTATAACCGAAACTCAAAAGTGTCATTTCATCACTTATGACATATTCCCTTGAGTCCAACCACACTCAAGGAGAAGGGCTTACCCAAGGTCATGAGCCCCCCAAAATGAGGACCACTGGGTACCATTCAAGGCTGTCTAATGCGTGTGTCCCAGGGCTTTCGCATAAACACATCCTTTCAGTCAGCAGCTAATATATGCCAAGTTCTTACATTGTATACATGATCTCTAGCCCTCACAATGACTTTATATAGCACAATTATCACGTCCAATTTGTAGAAAAGTAAAATGAGGATCTGAGAGCTTAAGTAATTATCCAATGTTCACATAGTTTATAAATAACAGGGACAAAATTTATAATAATGACATCTTCTAATATCTAGTCCAATGGCCCTTTCAACCATGTTTCCACTAGTTTAGGTACCTATGTCACTGAATGCATCATCTAAAGATATATTAGAATGTTTCACTTGCCAAGCACTAAAACGCAAATGAAATCATTAAGCTAAAAGTAACATAAAACATCAGAAGATAAACATACTTTTATTATTCTGTTTGCTGAAAATCTTGCCTTGAGATGAAAATTTATTATTGGTGGCCTTTTAATGAAAAGATGCTAACTCTGATTCCTGAATAACATAAAGTAAGTAAGAAGTGATAATCCTCCGAATGGAGAAAATTTTAATGGTCAGAACATGACATAACAGTTAGAGGAAAAGGGTTGTTGAAGATTCTTTTACTCTGAAGAGTACAAATGCATACGGCCCAGTTGAAGAAGCATGTATCCCATAGCATCATGGTCACATTTCTATCAAATGTTCTTTGTCAGAGAACCAGTGGTTTAATTTTCACCGAAATCCATGTAGAGCAAGAAAGGAGTGTTGTGTTTATCTATGAGCTTTTTTTCTGTACTTTGTCAGAATGAAGAGAATAGAAACAAATAAATACTGCCCAGGAACAGAGTGAGTTGAAAACATCAGAGAAATGTACTTTACTATCATCACAATTGGATTTCACCAGGGCTGAAATCACATTCCAGAATGATGATATCAGTGATGGCAGAGATATAGTATGTCTCTGGGCTTTCTAGATCCCAGGTATGGACTATAAATGTGTGTTAACTACAATTATCTAAAGTTGGAACAAGTGTGAATATTAGTCAACCTGATTTCATTTTAAAAATCTAAACCTAAGTACTTTCTTATCTTAAATTAGTTCATTTTTTAAAAGATACTAAATATTATCATAGACCAACTCAAGGTTTGAGGAGAAACCAAAGCTAAATTAAGATATGAGTTAAATTTTGACTTCTTTACCCTTTCATCCATATCCTCATAACTCATATTCTGCCCTCTACTTTGACCACCCTTATGAGCTGATGCTCTGAAGAATTACACTATGTTTTCAATTTTTTTTTTTTTTGCCTTCCAGCAAAAATTGACCTAGCCTGAGTTTCATCCTCAAATCTTCTCTCTGCTATGATAGTAAAAAACACTTTTAAACAACAAATATCTTAGTTGATAATGGTCTTCCCCTTACAGTACCAGCACAACCCTATATAGAATGGAAAAAAAAAAAAAAAAAAAAGGAGGCAGTCAGAGTCAGAGTCCTGAAAGGAATTTAGAATGAACATTAATATTATCTGTTCTACCTCAATTGTTACAGATAGATATCATCTAGACAGTATCAGAGTTTTAAAGTTATAAAAATAATTGTCCCATTGGGGGAAAAGCTAAGAGTTGAGGAAATTTTAATTTTCAGTGATAATCTGATCTTTCTTAGAGGGATTTAAAAAGTGTTTTTAAGAATATCAATATATGTTCTTGCTGCAAAGTCACTTCAGTCATGTCTGACTCTGCAACCCCACAGATGGTAGCCTGCCAAATATAGTAATATATTGATGAAATTTGACTAGAGCAAATGTATTTTACATTTAAAAGTATGGGATAAGATATAGGATAGGTGAAATGTATTCATTTCCTAAATTATCAAAACTACAACAGACACAGCTTCCCTGGTGGCTCACACAGAAAGTATCTGCCTACAATGTAGAAGACCCAGGTTCAATCCCTGGGTCAGAAAGATCCCCTGGCAAAAAGCCCAATGTCCAACATAAATTAAAGAAAGCAATTTCTTTTTATTTTTATTTTTTAATTTATTTATTTGTTTGTTTCTTTGTTTATTTAAATACTTTATTCTATTTTACAGTACTGTATTGTTTTTGCCATACATTGACATGAATCAGCCACAGGTGTACACGATCTCCCCATGCCGAAGCCCCCTCCCACCTTCCTCCCCACCCCGTCTCCCCGGATCATCCTGTACACCACCCCCAAGCATCCTGTATCCTGCATTGAACAAAGACTGGCACTTCATTTCTTATATGATAGTATACATGTTTCAGTGCCATTCTCCCAAATCATCCCACCCTTGAAAGCAATTTCAAGTGAGAAGACACTCAAGAACAAAGCAGTTCTATGTTATATGTCACTGATTGGGCAGTATGGCCCCACCAAACACTTCACTTGTGCCCTAAAAATATTTTCTTTCCTCTCTGCTCTTTTGAGAGAGGGCTTAAACAGCCCCCATGTCACCCTTGAAGGTTCTTCTTATTGAGACATGGGGGCTCCTTCCCTTCCAGATACAAGTAGGAATTTCAGAACTCTCGAGGTTAAAGTTCTCCTGTTGTAGAGACAATGTAAGTAAAGAAACCTGTGTCTGAGGGTCTGAATAAGATGAACTGCGCATCCTGGAGGCAATTCCCCTACAGGGAAAGGAGTGATTTTGGTTCTCACTCTGCAGGCTCTTGTCCCGCTTCAAACAGCACTCCTGGAGCAACTGGCTCCATTGTAGAATGTAGATCATTGCAGAATGACTATCAGTGGGAATGAGTGAGTCAAGAGCTAACAGTTGTGACCTGGAGAGCCAAAGTCAGGAATGTTCTGGTTGGCACCAGGCACTGAGGGATTTTTTTTTTTTTTTTT
>SJYW01040311.1:893609-977061 GCA_006410735.1 Raphicerus campestris
TGTATATGTACCACAGCTTTCTTATCCATTCATCTGCTGATGGACATCTAGGTTGAAGCAACTGATAAACAACTAATCTCAAAGATATACAAGCAACTTATGCAGATCAACTCCAGAAAAATAAACGACCCAATCAAAAAATGGGCCAAGAACTAAATAGGCATTTCTCCAAAGAAGACATACGGATGGCTAACAAACACATGAAAAGATGCTCAACATCACTCATTATCAGAGAAATGCAAATCAAGACCACAATGAGGTACCATTTCACACCAGTCAGAATGGCTGCAATCCAAAAGTCTACAAGCAATAAGTGCTGGAGAGGATGTGGAGAAAAGGGAACCCTCTTACACTGTTGGTGGGAATGCAAACTAGTACAGACACTACGGAAAACAGTGTGGAGATTCCTTTAAAAATTGCAAATAGAACTGCCTTATGACCCAGCAATCTCACTGCTGGGCATACACACCGAGGAAACCAGAATTGAAAGAGACACATGTACCCCAATGTTCATTGCAGCATTGTTCATAACAATTTATTTAAAATTATATAGAAGGGGAGAGGACTAGACCAAGGCAAAGTTGTAACTGGTAAAGAAGCAGCAGTCACTCATACTACTCAAGATAAAAAAGAAATTTGGTCTTTTGTGTGGTTTGGACAATGTTGTTATTTTTCTCTGTGTTCAGACGTGATTGTAGAGTGGTCTTGCTTTTCTCTTGATTCATCACATTCACAGTTCTTTTATGTATGTTCAACAAGGAATACCAAAGCTTAGCAGTAGGTGCCAGGCAGCTCATAGCAACATCAAGGCCTGGATGATCCAGCCAGCTTCTGGTTTCCAGGGGCTGTTTTTCTCTTTTGTTTGTAACAACAATCTGTGAACCCTTCAGTTCAGTTCAGTTCAGTTGCTCAGTTGTGTCCAGCTCTTTGCGACCCCATGAATCGCAGCATGCCAGGCCTCCCTGTCCATCACCAACTCCCGGAGTTCACTCAGACTCACATCCATCAAGTCAGTGATGCCATCCAGCCATCTCATCCTCTGTCGTCCCCTCCTCCTCCTGCCCCCAATCCCTCCCAGCATCAGAGTCTTTTCCNTGGCCACCTGATGCGAAGAGCTGACTCATTTGAAAAGACCCTGATGCTGGGAAAGATTGAGGGCATGAGGAGAAGGGGATGACAGAAGATGAGATAGTTGGATGGCATCACCGCCTCAATAGACTCCTGCAGTTCGTGATGGACAGGGAGGCCTGGCGTGGTGCAGTTCATGGAGTCGTAGAGTCAGACACCACTGAGCAACTGAACTGAACTAATTCTGTATTGCTGATTCTGGACCATCTTTGGTCTTTAAAAACTGGTTGACAGTAAAAAGAAAGAGGTTGATGTCTTATGAAAATTAAAGTACTTGATCATCACCTCTGTTTGTGTAGAGATTATTCCATCTTCATTGGTTGGTGGGAATTATTTAGATAGGAACAGTATATACATATGACAAAGAAGTGTAAGTTAGCACCAACAGTAAATGACTATATAAGACTCAGTTCTAAACCATAGAATATGATGACTCTGACAATTATAGCCGAGACAGTTTTAACATGGGAGTCACCAATCACCCTTAAATTCACTAAAGAAAATGCTTAATGGTGAACACAAGAAACTACCTTATTTGGAGAAATATAGATTTCCAGGATGGATTGCATTTTGAAATATTCTAAAAAACCCAGCCCTAGGGAATTGGTAGTATGACTCAATGACACTCTCAAGTATATTTGAGATATCAAAATGTTGATTTCAGGTTTGATTGATTAATCCCCAGCAACTTTTTCTATGGACCTTCTTTAGATAATAAAACAAATTCATTTGTTACATTCCTGACAAAAATATTTCATTTGCTTAGAAAAATATTTGGTATCTGTTTCATCATTCCCAAGTAGCTTCAGATTATTAAGAAACAAATTAAGAGAATGAAAGCTTAAATAATAGCTACCTTCTGTTTCTCAACATTATTATCTCATCTGTCCAGGGATAGTTTCTGATGGTTGTTTTCCTTAAGACTGCATTAAGATCCACCCAAACCAAATGGTCTCATTTAGATTAACTGTCAGCTCTGCCTTCACTTGCACTATCTCCAAAACACAAGCTGTTACCTGGTCGATTCAGTCAAACAATGAGCTATTTGATGAAAGAAAGACCATCAGTCAACCTGGTTAAGGTAAATGAGTAATTGAAATGACCAGGAAACAGAGTAGTAAAGAATAATCCAGGGGTCCCACTTGTAAACATGCAAACAGCCTCCATGTGTAAAATGGGCCTCCTCGCTCTGAATACCAGACAATGGTTTAATGTATTTGCAACTCTGTAAATAGCTAGGAACTTGTTTTTATGTGATAATGTATTTGAATTTGGAAGGCCATTTTTTTTGCAAGAAATGTTTGCCATTTTACATTCTCAGTACTAATTATCTCCATATCATATAGGACTGTGGTGTTTATGTGTGCATGTGGTTAGAACAATAGAAAAGATTAATAGAGAACTTAGTAGAAACTTCTCTAGAATTCAGAGATGGTGGGCAAAATATGAGTCATAGAATAGAGTTTTTCAAACTGTGGGTCGTTACCTAATGATGGATATGAGATCAATTTGTGAGGTGGTGCTGTGAACTGAATTGGGTCCACAACAGTCATAGGTTGAAGCCTGGATGTCCAATGTGATGGTGTAGATGATTCCTTTGGGAGGTGGTTTGGTTTAAATGATATCCTGAGGTCCTAGTGTTCTTATAGGAGGGGATGGCTGAGAGCTTTTCCTCTCTCTCCCTCTCCCCAACCCCATCTCAGTCTCTTTCTCCCTGCATGTCTCTCTTTCCATCTCTGCTGTGAGGAGGCAGTGAGGACGCAAGCACTTGCTGACAGAAAGAGGATCCTCCGGGGGGACTGAATCTGATTATACTTGATCCAGTCTCCAGAAGCGAGAAGCAAGCTCCTGTTGTTCATGCCATCCAGTCTATGGTATTCTGCTATGGTATATCAAGCATTCACATAGATGGATGTCACCTTTTAAAAAAACAATAGATTAGACAATATGATTTGCGTGTGTTAAGGGTAATAAACCTAAGTGGTATTTTTCAGCTTATGTTAATGCACAGGTATATGAACACAGGGTTATAATGGGAAATGTATTTCTTTGTGTGGGATATATTTTAAAATGTGTGTGCACACTGATATAGTGAAGCTTGTGGTATAGTGGTTACAGAGATGAAAAGGGTGATATGGTGCCTTTGTTATCCACATGGTTCAAATAACTACAAAGTGGTCATAGGCTCTCCATTGCAAACAGGTTAAAATTCTAATAAAAGGCCATAGGAAAAGCGAGCTGTCATATCAAGATGAAATGAGAGAGGGAAGGAAAGAGGAAGAAAGAAAGGGGAAGCCCCCCTTTTCAGCAGAATTCTTATCATCATACATGAAAGAAATGAGCTAGCTAGAAAATCATTATTTTCAAACTCTATAATAATAAACTGTTTCAAGGAAGAATCATTACAGATACTTAAACCATTGGCTAAAATGTTTATTAAGGAACAAGTTACTTATATAGTCTGAAAGTATCTCCTCACATACTAGTCTATTAGATACAAAAATTTACTTAATAGACTAGAATAAAACTTCTATTCATTCTACTGCCAAATCCTGTATGACTTTCATTTTTAACCATATGATCAAAGCTAATGTCACCAACAACAAAACAAAATAACATCACAAAATTTCAGATTTGATGTGCTAAGAAGGACACTACATTACTTATGTAGAATTTCTGCCCTCCTCCCCCCAAAAACACAGTTTCTTTGCCTAGATCTTATCACAAGGAACCCATCCTACAAGCACAAACTAAGGGACTTTCTAAAAAACAAATGGCCTGTACTCTTCAAAAATGTTTAACTCAGTTCAAAGAAAGGCTGAAAACAAACCTAGATATAAGGAGACTGAAAACAATTACTACTATATTGAGTCTTGAATCAAAAAATAGAACTTGTTATAAAGACCGTTACTGGGACAAGGGTGAAGCTTGAATGCGGACTATATGTTGAAGAATGGTAGAAGAATCGTAATGTATCTGTGTTGAGTTTCTTTTTTTTTTAATTTATTTTTAAATTGAAGGATAATTGCTTTACACAATTGTTTCTGCCAAACATCAACATGAATCAGCCATAGGTAAACATGGGTCCCCTCCCTCTTGAACGTCCCTCCCCATGTTGAATTTCTTGATTATTACATTGTGATTCTGTAAGGGAATAAAGGGTTCTGACATCTGCAACATTCTCTCAAATGATTCAGCAAAAATTACACATATAAACTTTTCTGTGTGTTTGAAAGTTTTAAAAATTGCTTTAAAAAAGCATTAAGTCTGATCAATTTTAGATTAAAGACAGGTATTTGCTTCTTTATTTCTTAGATACTACTTGTACATGTCAGGGCTTCCCTTGTGGCTCAGCTGGCACAGAATCCGCCTACAGTGTGGGAGACCTGGGTTCGATTTCTGGGTTGGAAAGATCCCCTGGAGAAGGGAACAGCTACCCATTCAAGTATTCTGGCCTGAAGAATTCCATAGGGTCACAAAGAGTTGGACACTACTAAGCGACTTTCACTTTCACTTGTACTGTCAAACCTACTACTTCTTTCATCTTCAAGCACCCACCCTGAATATTTATCCCAGTATGGCTGGAATAAACTGGCACTCATTTGATTTTCATATAATAAGTCAAGGAAGATGGCAGATGCTTCAGCTCAAGCAAAGAGAGAACTACCAAGCTCCAAAGTAGAGAGTCATATAGTGACCTGGACACCAAGTTATATAAGAAGACAGACAGAATCCAGTATATATCCTTATCCCAAGCCTAAGCCCAGGTGCTGCCCTTCTATGGTGGGGACACTGATCTCCTTTGATAATCCAGCTTTGTATTTGCAGCCTCTGCTAAGTGCAGCCCCAGACAGTCACAGGTTGCAGAGAAATACTCCTCCAACCCAAGGCAGGGACAAAGGTGTGTGGGCAAATGCCTCTTTCTTGATGTTCTCTCTCCTCCCCTTTCTTGAACATTTTACAGTAAGTTTCCTGAAGGTGGCTATGAATCTTTGAGCTCAAATATGTAGGGAAAGAAACATATTTAGGTCTCCCGCCAAGGTCTTCCCTGGCCGGGCTCATGGGCATTTGTGGGGACATAGCATCAGTTAATGGAGAAGGCAATAGNAGTTATATAAGAAGACAGACAGAATCCAGTATATATCCTTATCCCAAGCCTAAGCCCAGGTGCTGCCCTTCTATGGTGGGGACACTGATCTCCTTTGATAATCCAGCTTTGTATTTGCAGCCTCTGCTAAGTGCAGCCCCAGACAGTCACAGGTTGCAGAGAAATACTCCTCCAACCCAAGGCAGGGACAAAGGTGTGTGGGCAAATGCCTCTTTCTTGATGTTCTCTCTCCTCCCCTTTCTTGAACATTTTACAGTAAGTTTCCTGAAGGTGGCTATGAATCTTTGAGCTCAAATATGTAGGGAAAGAAACATATTTAGGTCTCCCGCCAAGGTCTTCCCTGGCCGGGCTCATGGGCATTTGTGGGGACATAGCATCAGTTAATGGAGAAGGCAATAGCACCCCACTCCAGTACTCTTGCCTGGAAAATCCCATGGATGGAGGAGCCTGATGGGCTGCAGTCCATGGGGTCGCTAGGAGTCGGACACGACTGAGCGACTTCACTTTCACTTTTCATTTTCACGCATTGGAGAAGGAAATGGCAACCCACTCCAGTGTTCTTGCCTGGAGAATCCCAGGGATGGGGGAGCCTGGTCTCTGGGGTCACACAGAGTCGGACACGACTGAAGTGACTTAGCAGCAGCAGCAGCAGCAGTTAATGACAACTTCCAGAGAAGGAAACAGATGAACAGTGTTTCAGCAGCAGGCTGAGTTGACTAGGCATGTTCAGCATGCACTCTCTGCTGCAAGTCTGTCTTCTCACTCAGTCTACAACCACAAACTCTACTTGGGAATCACTGAGCTGGTCTGTTACTAATCCTACAACTTTCAGTTGAATTTTTCTGCTCTTGTTCCCTAGTCATAAGCTGCATCTTATTCACAGTTCTCAGGCTTGCCCAGGATCTGCCCCGGTAGCTTATAGGAAAGCACTATCACATTTAGTAAGAAATTTTTACAACCAACTAAGGTTTCTAGTTAATCATAGAGTTTGGGTGAGTGAAGAAATAGTGGATGACATGATATATATTCTAGAAAGACAGATGTACAAAATTTTTACTGACAAAGTATTTTGAAATTATTTTCTCTTGAAAGAAATGAAAATGACAGCATGCCAAAATAAACATATCTGCTGTATAAATTGCAGGCATTCTGTGAAATTTCTTCTAGGAAGAAAGCAAAACAAATAATGATGTGTTAGAAATATTAAGTCAAAAAGCAAAGGGTAAGAGAAAAGTTTCAGGAAAGGAATTCTCTCTGTCCTCTGTCCCTTTCCCCCAGAAGCATATCTGTGTAATGCACACCTAGAAACATGAGTAGAGAAGTCAGTTGGCTCTTTGTTCTCATTAGCACAATGTCTTCAGCCCTCTCCACTCTTAACCATATCCCAAATCTTTCTGGTATTCTGCAAAAGTATTCAACAGTGGTACCAAGAGATTCTGCTCCTACTGGCATGATGGCACTCTCTCCAGAATCCTTTTAACTCTAAAAGGGAAAAGAAGACCCTTATTGAGTATTATGATTAGTCTTCCAACAAATATAAAATTATGACTTATATATATATATATAATGAACACATGTCAAAAATATTTTTGACACATAAATAAGGGAACAAGTAAGTTGTTAGAACTGGTTCTAACAATGTGGATTTAATTTATATTCTCTACTGGACAAAATTCATTTGCACTGCCATGAACAGGAATCATTTGCAAAGCCAAGAGGAAATATTTGCATTGGATAATTTCCATTTTCTACTAGTCAGTCTTTTTCTTCAGTGTTGTATAACAGCCTGTTGTTGTTGTTCAGTTGCTAAGTCATGTCTGACTCTTTGTGACCCCATGGCCAGGCCTTCCTGTTCTTCATGATCTCCCAGAGTTTGCTCAAATTCATGTCCATTGAGTTAGTGATACTATGCAACCATCTCGTCCTCTGCTGCTCCCTTCTCCTCCTGCCCTCAATCTTCCCCAGCATCAGGGTCTTTTCCAATGAGTTGGCTCTTTGCATCAGGTAGTAAAGCTCTAACAAAGTATAATGCCTAGTGAAAGACAAAGGTTCACATCCTGTATGAGCAGACTATCCTGAGACTCTGGCATTCCACTGAATAGATACCTAGTAATCCTTTGCCCATTCTAAAATCTTAAAATTTTCCTTACAGAATGATGAACAAAAATATGTAGATGATAGGTAGATGATAGATAGACACTTTGTTTTTTAACTCAAGGCTTGCTGATATAACTTTACCTTCAACTGTTGATGAGAAGGAATTTATTTCATTCTTAAATTCAGGTCTCAGATATCTGTGCAAGCAATAAAAATTAAGGTTATGGTTAGGCCACATAAGTCTTGGCCCTGACCAAGGCTCAGTACTTTTTCATCAAGTATAACTTTTTATTTTTATTTTTCCAAGGAGAATCAAAGACATTAATTTCCATATCCTTTAGGAATCTCATCATCGTCTCATTCATTTCACCATCTCTTCAGTTCAGTTCAGTTCAGTTGCTTAGTCACGTCCAACTCTTTGCAACTCCATGAATCGCAGCGTGCCAAGATGCCTGAAATTTGGGTCCTTGATCAGCTAAGACAGTGAGCATTTTTGTTTCACTTGGTTTTATGTTTTCACTTGGTTTCACTTGGTTTTGTTTCACTTGGATTTCATTGTGAAATCAGAAACTCTCTTATATATTTGAGAAATTATAATTAGGAAAAAGAGAGTGAAGCTCAGAAATCTCAGTTAATACTGAAAAATAAAAAGATGGTAATAATCAGAGAGACATCTAAAGATTGAGCAAAAGGGAGAGGCACAAAAGATTTGAACCAGCCATAGAAAGATCTTTGCCTGGCACCAGTTCATGTCTGATCATGTCTACATTCAAAATGGATGACAGTGCCCAATACACTTCTCTACTCCATCCCTTCAAATAAACATCTACTTGATAATATTTTCAGGAAAAAAAATTAGTTTTAGGTCTGTCTTTTGCATGGGTTCCTTCCAAAATCCAACTTAAATCATTTTAGATGCTACATTAAAAACAACACAGTGGCATGATGTTTTACTATCATGATTCTCTTTTTATGAAATTACCTCTGAATTACAAACCATCTCTATGCTAAGAGTGTGTGCTGTGTGTTCAGTCACGCAATTGTGTCCAACTGTCTGCAACTCCATGGACTCCAGCCCGCTCAGCTCCTCTGCCCATGTGATTTTCTAGGCAAGAATACTGGAGTGGGTTGCCATTGCCACTTCTTATACTAAGAGACTCTATATCTATAGTTTTTTCTACGCATCATACCTGAATCTTCTTTGAAAGCCTTCTGGTGAATTTTAGCCCATAGTAAAAACAACAACAACAAAAATCTGAGGATAAGCCTACAGAATTGGCCCACATTTCAAGCAATGAGAAGTAATTTATAGAAGGAGAGTGACAAAGAGCTTTTAATATGAGAATGAGAGTTCAGTTCTCCATCTAGCTGAAAGCAGAAAGAGGTATGCAATATTTTAGTACCTTTTAAAAAATACTTATGAACTATTTCTCTCCTTTATCAGAATCTGGCTTCTTCTGTAATGGAAGCAATCAGTATTTTTGATAGTCAATTGCATATGTGATAATAAATGTCTTTTCAGATGCCTAACATTTCTCAGTTTCTCTCTGGTTACTAATCCATCTCAATTTATTGCTTCATATAATTTAAAAAATATAGCTAAATGTGATGTTAATATATCCTAGTTTGGCAATCTTGTATTTGATCTATGAAATGTCACTTACTTTTCTGGAACTGATTATAAATTAAGCGTTAAGTGCCTTTTCTGAAGTCATAGAAACTTCGAAGCGCTCATGTTTGATTAGTGGTAAGTGACAGGTTATATTTCACTAACTGTACTGATTATTAAAAGAAATCAGTCTATCTCCCTATTTCTCTTCTTTATGTGGCAGAGATTCTGATAATTGGCCCAAGATGTGATTACAATTTCCAGTCTACATTTCCACGTGGAGCAATAATGTAGGGAACTATGCATGAACACTTTCTGAACGTCAGGCCCTGCCCAGGCATAGAGGACCTCTGCAAAGCCCACATGATGAGGGGCAGCAGAAAACCGTGGGATGCTTCCTGGTGCACAGGTACAATGATGCCAGAGAGTAAGTGTGCACACTTACACGCCAAAAACTTCCCTCAGAGGGCCTCAGGCAGAGGACGGACAGTGCAGAAGAAGGAAGCTGTTTCTGGTGTAACTGGTGGTTTTGGTTGGCTGATTATAGGGTGTGTGTTGAAGAAGGCCGACTTTCCTCTTGTTTTTATACCCATGAATGGTGTAAGTTGAATTTGGGAGAGCCAAATGCAGTACTTTGTGGAAAGCATGCACTTTGAGCAACTACAGAAGGAGAGGATTCTCTGGAGAACGAGGACTAATCAGAATGAAGTACCCCTTTCTGACACAGACAAGCCTGAGAAATGCAATGAGCAGACACAAGGATCAATGAATGATGGAGGCCAGGGATGACATGGGAAGATGAGGATACAAGTGAGATAGAGTTGGAGACTTCCTCCCAGTCCTTGGGGAAGAAGGGTGGGAAGTTAGCATTCTATGTAATCTACTTGATTAGCTAAATGGAACATAGCATGTGGCTCATACATTAGAGAGGGATTAGTCCTTCTCAGAAAACATTTTATTGTTCTCAATGGAAGATTCACAGCTTATTGGGCATGGTTCTGGTTGCCAGGGAAGGTCAATCATGGTGTTAAAGATAGGTAGACTCTTTCCTGCCTGGTCAAGTTCAGGGCTCATAATGGCACCTGGAACAGGAGAAAAGAGGTAGAGATGATGAGATCTCCTGATTACTAGAGGGGTCTTGGAGCAGATATGCTCCCAGGAGTAACTGGTAAAGTGTTGGTCAATCCTGAAGAAGTATTAAAGCAGCTCATTGAAATAAATGTCATTGGTTCCACTATTGATCAGAACAATTATATACCCAGTAGAAGTAAAGACACGAAGAGAAGCTGCAGAAGGGAAGCAAGGATGACAGAGGCCTTCTTAAAAGTGCAGCAAGATGTCAGTACTAACAATTCATTTTTTCTTAAGAAACAATAATAGAATTGGTCCTGCTTGATTTATTACACCAACAAACTCTGGTTCATTGAAATGAAAGTCCACCACTCAGTCATGTCTGACTCTCTGCGACCACATGGACTGTAGCCATGTAGGCTCCTCTGTCCATGGGATTTTCCAGGCAAGAATACTAGAGTGGGTTGTCATTCCCTTCCCGGAAGATCCAGGGGTTGAACCCAGGCAGATTCTTTACCATCTGAACCACAAAGGAAGCCCTCATCCAAATATAGGCTTCCAAAAATGTGAAATTAAGAGAGGGAGGAAACAAAACAACAACAAAAATGGTCTCCTTTTCCCTTCATTTCCAGGAAAGCTCAAGGGAAAATATCACATTCATACAAACTGTTGAAGCCATAGGTCTTATATGGGTGATTTTTTTTTCTGTTGGAACTAAAGAAATTTCCCAACCATGTAACTCTACAGACTTTGAAGATGCTCTTTGAATAACTCTTCTTGGGTTTGTCCACAGTGAGTCATGTGGAACTTTACCAACCAGGGATCAAACCTGTACCTCCTGAAGTAGAAGCCCAGAGTCTTAACCACTGGCCCACCAGGGAAGTCCTGGGTGCTTTTATAATGTTACACTTTTGTTTACATAATTTGGGAGAAAAAAACTTTATTCCAAAGTTACACAAACACAACTCAGGAGGAAGCACACGTCTTGGAGTCTAGAGTGGGCTCTGATGACCTTCTTTCTCCTGCTCTTTGCATCCAGCTTCCACTTGCTTTTGCTTGCTCTGCTGCTAAGTAGAGAGTGTCTCTGCAGAGAGGGAAGGGCCTGGCCAGCCAGACTAGCTGATGAGGGAGCACAAAGTCTGCACATGCCTCAAAGCAGAACCTCAGTCTAAGGCTTCATCTATAATTGCACCCTTGTCTGTTTCCCTGGGCTTCCCCAGTGGTGCTGGTGGTCAAGATCCTGCCTGCCAGTTCAGGAGAAGCGGGTTCCATCCCTGGATCTGGAAGATCCCCTGGAGGAGGGCACAGCAACCCACTCCAGTATTCTTACCTAGAGAATCCCATGGACTGAAGAGCCTGGCAGACTATAGTCGGTGGAGTTGCAAAGAGTTGGACAAGACTGAAGTGACTTAGCATGCATGTACTGTTTCCCTGCCCATCCCTTTCCTACTTACCTGCTCCTGGGAGCAATTTCTTCCTAATCACTTGAAATCAAACTTGGCTCAGGGTCTGCTTCTGGGAGGAACTACCTTAAGTAAAGTCAGGAAACCCTAATCCAAAACCTGGTTAGATTTACCAGCTGCCAAGCCTTGAAACCTGTCATTTAACCCAGAGGTATATCAGTTTCTGCCTCTGTTTAAAAAAAAGAAAGAAAGAAATCTATAATCCTTATTTGGCTGGGTTCTTGTGAAGATGAAAGAAGGTGATATATGAGAATTGTTTAACATGGGCCCTAGTGTGCAGTAGGCACTCAATAAATGTTAGTTGAACGTGAATATTTACTGGCAAGTCTTGGCTCCCACTGTTTTAAGATCGACAGTATTATTTTCAGTTTCATGCTGCTCCTCACCAGCTGGTATGCTAGATTCATATTTATTGCACAGAACTTATATATCTTTTTGCTGAGTTACTCACCTCTTGTTCACTTGCTTATTCATTGTGTTTGGTCAACTTGAGTAGAAGGATTCTATAGTCACAAGCTGGTGGCTCTGACCCATACATGGGGCTGGATTATATGTATGGCTTCACCATTCAGCTCATGCTGATAAAATAAGTTAACAAATGAACTAAAGAAATCCAAAAGATGCTTTTGTCTCAACAAAATGATGGCTGTATCTCCTTATGCAAAGTCCAACAAATATTTGGACAATTATCTGGGAAATTCAAGACCGAGAGAAGCTAAAGTGCTGAATTTATCTTTAATTTTCTCTAATTCCTTACTTGTATAGACTGTGCCTTTAAAAAATATTTGTATAATCTAGTCTTAGATACCCAGAAGCTCTTTTTTGTGGGGGCAGGATAGCAAAAAGCCCTCCTGTATTTTTACATTTAGCTTATGTATTGAGCTTAATATTCTGAAAGCCAAAACTGCAATCAGAACTTTCTTGAGGGAAAATTAGAGATCCATTTTCCAATCTTTGAGGAGATGCATGTAACAGAAAATATGAGTGCCTGAACAATGATCATTGTTTGATTGAACAATTGCTTTTAGCAAGCTGCTCAGGTTTGCTTGTATAACTGTCTTTGCCTTTATTCCTGGACTATGTAGGGACAAAAATCAAAAGCAATACTTATTTAATATTCTCAGGTCATATAATTTGGAAGGGCTTAAGACATCCTAATGACTTTGAAACTTTTGAACCGTGGTGTTGGAGAAGACTCTTGAGAGTCCCTTGGACTGCAAGGAGATCCAACCAGTCCATTCTGAAGGAGATCAGCCCTGGCTGTTCTTTGGAAGGAATGATGCTAAAGCTGAAACTCCAGTACTTTGGCCATCTCATGCGAAGAGCTCATTGGAAAAGACTCTGATGCTGGGATGGATTGGGGGCAGGAAGAGAAGGGGATGACAGAGGATGAGATGGCTGGATGGCATCATTGACTCGATGGACATCAGTCTGAGTGAACTCCGAGAGATGGTAATGAACAGGGAGGCCTGGAGTATTGCGATTCATGGGGTCACAAAGAGCTGGACGACTGAGTGACTGAACTGAACTGAATGACTTTGAAAGGTCCCTGTCCTTAAAATAATAATGTGTTTTGAATATGGGTTTTTAGACTGTGTAGGCACTTGATGGCATTGATTTTTCAATTCTGTTATAAACACTCTTCCCTTATGAATTTTATTAGCATTCATTATTCAAATGGTATTTTCATTTACCTTCCCCTGTTGACAAAGAACAGTAGAAAAGAAAGGTTTATGAGCATAAAATTGTATTTAAATTGTGAATCAAACAGTAAAGAATAATGTTCTCTTTTGAAAAGATAAAGACTTCATATTTCAAAAAAATTATCCTAAGGCCAAATTACAGTGGCTAAGTGGTCTTGCCTTCTATGAGGGGATTCAAAACAAATGATAGAAAACAAGCATTTGAGAATTGGTTGTGATTTCTCCAGCTTGCTTCAATCTTTCATACCACACACAATTGATGAGGCATCCAATTTGATCATTTTTCTCTACTCTGCAGGCAAATTTCCAGCTGTTCTCATGGGGCTGGAAATAGCCCAGTATGATCTGAGATTTGCCCATCCAGACCTCACCGCCTTGGTCTTGACCATCCTAGTTTTGTTCTCATCTTATAAAGAAGCCACTGAGCTGAGTGATGACATAGCAGCTAGTGACATCATCTAAAGTCAGGATGGACAGTATGAACGATGGATGAGGGATTGATTTGGTAAAAACCAAGGTTTTGTACCTTCAGGGAACACTCTAGAAATCTGTATCCACTTAGCAGAGCCATTGCTCATGCCATTTTGATCACAGTTAGGGGAAAATGGCCATGATATCACTGGTGAGTGATATCTAGCAGTTATCTCTTCTTCCATGCAGTTTTGTTTGGTGCAAGGAGAATTACAAGCTCTGGGAGTTGGTGATGGACAGGGAAGCCTTGTGTGCTGCAGTCCATGGGGTTGAAAAAAGCTGGACACGACTGAGTGACTATACTGACTGACTGAAGGAGAATGATGTTGCTTCATAGAAAAGACATGGTCTTCAGAATTCCAACAGGTCAGAGTTCAAATTACACCTTTGTCCATTTCCACTTGTCTGATAGTGTGCAAATTAAATTCTCTAAGAATTTCTATAAAGAGTACATGAGAAAAATGTAGAGCTCTTAGAATAATAAGTGCTTTGGACTCAGTAAATATATTCATTGATGTAGATGATATTCTCTGCTAAGCCCCATCCAATAAAGATGGACTTTTCAATATTATTCTGAAAAAGGAAGAGGTCATTCAGAATCAAGTCTTGACTGCACCTCATTTTAACTTTTTTCAGATTAAAACTTCAGCTATACTAGGTGCTTTCAGTAGTGTGTATATGTTAATTCCAAACTCCTGATTTATCCCTCCCTCCCATACTTTTCCCCTTTATTAAGCATAAATTTGCTTTCAAAGTCTGTGAGCCTGTTTCTGTTTTGTAAATAGGTTCATTTGTATCATTTTTTAGATTCCACATTTATAAGTGATATCATATGGTATTTGCCTTTCTATGTCTGACTTACTTCACTTAGTATGATCATCTCCAGGTTCATCCATGTTGCTGCAAAATGGCTTCATTTCATTCCTTTACGGCTGAGTAGTATTCCATTAGAATACTTATCCATTCATCTGTTGATGGACATTTACTTCCATGTTTTGACTATTGTGAATAGTGCTGCACTGAACATTGAGGAAGTGCATGTATTTTTTAAAATTATTTTTAAAATTTTTTTCTCTAGATATATTGAGTTAGACAAGGCTGTGGTCCGTGTGATTAGACTGACTAGTTTTCTGTGATTATGGTTTCAGTGTGTCTGCCCTCTGATGCCCTCTCACAACACCTACCATCTTACTTGGGTATCTCTTACCTTGGACGTGGGGTATGGCTGCTCCAGCAAAGTGCAGCCACTGCTTCTTACCTTGTATGAAGTGTATCTCCTCATGGCTGCCCCTCCTGACCTTGAACATGGAGTAGCTCCTCTTGGCCTTCCTGCACTGGTGCAGCCATGCTCATTCACCTAGAGCTAGACATCCTGGAATGTGAAGTCAAGGGGGCCTTAGAAAGCATCACTATGAACAAAGCTAGTGGAGGTGAAGGAATTCCAGTTGAGCTGTTTCAAATCCTGAAAGACAATGCTGTGAAAGTGCTGCACTCAATATGCCAGCAAATTTGGAAAACTCAGCAGTGGCCACAGGACTGGAAAAGGTCAGTTTTCATTCCAATCCCAAAGAAAGGCAATGCCAAAGAATGCTCAAACTACTGCATAATTGCACTCATCTCACACACTAGTAGTGTAATGCTCAAAATTTTCCAAGCCAGGCTTCAGCAATACATGAACCATAAACTTCCAGATGTTCAAGCTGGTTTTAGAAAAGGCACAGGAACCAGAGATCAAATTGCCAACATCTGCTGGATCATGGAAAAAGCAAGAGAGTTCCAGAAAAACATCTATTTCTGCTTTATTGACTATGTCAAAGCCTTTGACTGTGTGGATCACAATGAACTGTGGAAAATTCTGAAAGAGATGGGAATACCAGACCACCTGACCTGCCTTTTGAGAAACCTATATACAGGTCAGGAAGCAACAGTTAAAACTGGACATGGAACAGCAGACTGGTTCCAAATAGAAAAAGGAGTACATACATCAAGGCTGTATATTGTCACCCTGCTTATTTAACTTATATGCAGAGTACATCCTGAGAAATGTTAGGCTGGAGGAAGCACAAGCTGGAAACAAGATTACCAGGAGAAATATCAATAGCCTCAGATAGGCAGATGATACCACTCTTATGGCAGAAAGTGAAGAGGAACTAAAAAGCCTCTTGATGAAAGTGAAAGTGGAGTGTGAAAAAGGTGGCTTAAAGTTCAACATTCAGAAAACTAAGATCATGGCATCTGGTCCCATCACTTCATGGAAAATAGATGGGGAAATACTGGAAACAGTGTCAGACTTTATTTTGGGGGGCTCCAAAATCACTGCAGATGGTGACTACAGCCATGAAATTAAAAGACACTGACTCCTTGGAAGGAAAGTTATAACCAACCTAGACAGCATATTCAAAAGCAGAGACATTACTTTGCCAACAAAGGTCCATCTAGTCATGGCTATGGTTTTTCCAGTAGTCATGTATGGATGTGAGGGTTGGACTGTGAAGAAAGCTGAGCACCGAAGAACTGATGCTTTTGAAGTGTGTTGGAGAAGACTCTCGAGAGTCCCTTGGACTGCAAGGAGATCCAACTAGTCCATTCTAAAGGAGATCACCCCTGGATGTTCTTTGGAAGGAATGATGCTAAAGCTGAAACTCCAGTACTTTGGCCACCTCATGCAAAGAGTTGACTCATCGGAAAAGACTCTGATGCTGGGAGGGATTGGGGGCAGGAGGAGAAGGGGACGACAGAGGATGAGATGGCTGGATGGCATCACCGACTCGATGGACATGAGCTTGAGTGAACTCCGGGAGTTGATGATGGACAGGGAGGCCTGGCATGCTGCAATTCATGGGGTTGCAAAGAGTTGGACACAACTGAGTGACTGAACTAACTGAACTGACCAGATATATGGCCAGGAATAGGGTTGCTGGAGCATATGGTAGTTCTATTTTTAGTTTTTTTAAGGAACCGCCATACTGTTGTCCATAGTGGTTTTACCAATTTACATTTACACTAACGGTGTAGAAGCGTTCCCTTTTCTCCACTCCCTCTCCAGCATTTATTGTTTGTAGACTTTTTGAGGAGGGCCATTCTGACAAGTGTAAGGTACAAACCAGGTTTTCAATCACAGCATTCTGGAACATGAGCAACAAGCATTTCTTCTGCTCATAGTTCATTGGCTAAAACAAGTTCATACTCAGATGCTGGTGAAGAAGGTGGAGTTGGAGGTAACTGGTGAGAAATGTTATCCCTCATTTCAGCTCCTTCCCCAAATGACTCTACATTGTGGAAGGGGAGAGCGAATCTTGGTGGACAGCTAGCCATTTCTTCCATACACCCTCTTCAGTAAAGAAAATAAGGCAGTGGTTCTCAACCTAAGGTTGGAGTCCTACCAAAGGTAAACACACAAAAGTAATTTTACTAAAAGGTCATTTTCTTTCCATTAAAAGAGAGATATAGTCTAGATTAGAATAAAATTTTCTCATACATAAACTAATACACGAGATTTCAAGCAAATGATGTTTCCATCATCACTCAAACACACATACACACACACACATAAACCAGCATCCATTGTCCTTGTTCTAAGTGGAAAGACTTGAGGAATATTTAAATACTGTGGGAAAACATGTCATAAATCTTCAGTTCAGTTCAGTAGCTCAGTTGTGTCTGACTTTTTGTGACCCCATGGACTGCAGAATGCCAGGCTTCCCTGCCCATCACCAACTCCCAGAGCTTGCTCAAACGTCCATTGAGTTGGTGATGCCATCCAACCATCTCATCCTCTGTCATCCCCTTCTGCTCCTGCCTTCAATCTTTCCTAGCATCAGGGTCTTTTCCAATGAGTCATTTCTTAGAATCAGCTGGCCAAAGTATTGGAGCTTCATTTTCAGCATCAGTCCTTCCAATAAATATTCAGGACTGATTTCCCTTAGGATTGACTTGCAGTCCAAGGGACTCTCAAGAGTCTTCTCCAACACCAGAGTTCAAAAGCATCAATTCTTTGGCAATCAGCCCTCTTCATGGTCCAACTCGCACATCCATACATGACTACTGGAAAAACCATAGTTTTGACTAGACAGACCTCTGTTGGCAAAGTAATGTCTCTGCTCTTTAATAAGCTGTCTAGGTTGGTCAGCCTTTCTTCCAAGAAGCAAGCATCTTTCAATCTCAAAGCTGCAGTTGCCATCTGCAGTGATTTTGGAGCCCAAGAAAATAAAGTCTCTCACTGTTTCCCCTGTTTCCCCATCTATTTGCCAAGAAGTGATGGAACGGGATGCCATGATCTCAGTTTTTTGAATGCTGAGTTTTAAGACAGCTTTTTCACCCTCCTCTTTCAGTTTCATCAAGAAGCTCTTTAGTTCCTCTTCACTTTCTGCCATAAGTGTGGTGTCATCTGCGTATCTGAGATTATAGATATTTCTCCTGGAAATCTTGACTCCAGCCCGTGCTTCATTCAGCCCAGCATTTCACATGATGTACTCTGCATATAAGTTAAATAAGCAGGGTGACAATATATAGCCTTGATTTTAGCAGTCCTTTTTCTATTTTTAAGTATTTCTTCTCTTTCTTTGATAATGTAGTCTTACAACAGATTTTAGAAATAAGAGATTTTCTCCTCTTTTCCTCTTTTGTCAAAGAAGAACCTCTAACCTTGGAGTCTGTAGTGGAAGTGCAATGCTTTATTTGTCTTAATTCACACGAATGACTGAGGAAAGCATGGGAACATACTTCACTGAATTCTACCCCATCCCCAGAGCTTCTTGTTGTAGACAGTTGTTCTCCCTACCCTTTGTCTAAAAGTGCATAGCTGTCAAAAAGAAAGGAATAAGATGACAGTCAAGAAATCTCATGGTACTGCATGTAAATAGTTTATAGTCCTAGACTGCTTTATAGTCTAAAAGTACAGAAAATGGGAGGCCATGGGGGAACGTGTTATAAGATAAAAAGGAGAGATTTGGAGAGTAAGCAGGCTGAAGCCTAGGAGGGGACCTCATTGAGAGAGGGATGGCAACATGCCCTGGTGGAGGTCACATTGAGGCAGGTTCTGGGCTTAGGACCAACTTTCTCTTTCTCACCACCTGCAGACCACTGTGGTATCTTGGTATATCTCAAGAGAGTATGTTCAATTCTTGCCTCACAAGTGAAGTTTATTGTTGTTGTTTAATCACTAAGCTATGCCAGACTCTTTGCAACCCCATGGACTATAGCCCACCAGGCTCCTCTGTCCATGGGATTTCCCAGGCAAGAGTACTGGAGTGGGTTGCCATTTCCTTCTCCAGGGACCTTCCCAACCCAGGGATTGAACCCATGTTTCCTGCATTGCAGACAGATTCTTTACAGCTGAGCCACAAGGGAAGCCCCCAAGTGAAGTTTATTCACCTGTAATACTTGGAATGGGCAACATTCATCTCAAAAACAAAATTTTATCAAGAGAGAAAGGGATTTTTCAAAGTTCACCTAACTCATCTTGACATATCAGAGGATAAAAGCTTTGCTGAAAACTATAGTGTAAACAAGCTGTGCTGCCATGCAAGGCAACCCCTACCTCACAGAAACCAGGTGAAAAGCTTTCTGTTTCTGCAGCCTGGGGTAGTTGTTATTCAGTCACTCAGTGCTGTCTGACTCTTTGTGACCCCTGCAGCACACTAAGCTTCCCTGTTCTTTGCCATCTCCCAGATCTTGCTCAAACTCATGTCCACTGAGTCAGTGATGCCATCCAACCATCTCGTCCACTGCCATCCCCTTCTCCTCCTGCCTTCAATCTTTCCCAGCATTCGAGTCTTTTCTAAGAAGTTGGCTGTTCGCATCAGGTGGCCAAAGTATTGGAGCTTCAACTTCAGCATCAGTTCTTCCAATGAATATTCAGGGGTGATTTCTTTTAGGATTGACAGGTTTGATCTCTTTGCAGTCCAAGGGACTCTCAAGAGTCTTCTCCAACATCACAGTTCGAAAGCATCAATTCTTCAGCACTCAGCCTTCTTTATGGCCCTACTCTCACATATATGACTACTGGAAAAACCACAGCTTTGACTATTCAGAGCTTTGTCGGCAAAGGCCTGTAAAGTCAAAGCCTGGGGAACCTTATGCAAATCCTCCTTTCTATATGCAAATCCTCCTTTTGGAAGAAGTGCCTGTGTGCTCAGTCACTTCAGTCATGTCTGACTCTTTGTGACACTATGGACTGTAGCCTACAAGCCTCCTTCGTCCATGGGATTTTCTAAGCAAGAATACTGGAGTGGATTGCCATTCCCTCCTCCAGGGAATCTTCCTGACCCAAGGATCGAACCTGGGTCCCCTCCATTGTAGGCAGATTCTTTATCACTGAGCCAGCAGGGAAGAAAATGATATAAAAAGCCCAGATGTATTGGAGCAGAGAGAGAAGCTGGGCCAAGAGGAATCCATGCCCCTATTGTGGAGAGAAGCCAGCCTCAGAGGATGCACCCACACAGGATAAAATGGTGGCGGTGGAAGCGCAAGGGTATTGGATAGAGAAAGGGTCACAGAGTGGGCACGAGAAGCTCCTGTGACCTTGCAGGAGACACATAACTGATGGCTTCAGGGAACATGAGGCCTTGGCTGGTCAGCAGGGAGATGGCGGAGATCCCAGGGAATGCTGCCTGTACCAAGCGAATAGGACGTGACCAGTCATGTACCTCAGATAAGAGCTGGCCACTCGGTGGACAAGGACATCTCAACAAGAAGTCAGTAACACAGCCATAAAGGAATTAAATAAGGCCATTTTCAGCAATGTGGATGGACCTAGAGATTATCACACTAAGCAAAGTAATTCAGAAAGAGACAAATGCTATCACTTATACATGGAATCTAAAATATGACACAAATGAGCATATCTGGTGGCTCATATGGTAAAGAATCCACCTGCAATGCAGGAGCCCTTTGTTTGATTCCTGGGTCAGGAAGATGTCCTGGAGAAGGGAATGGCTATCCACGCCAGTATCCTAGCCTGGGGAATCCTATGGACAGAGGAACCTGGCAGATTAGAGTCCATTGGGTTGCAGAAAGTCTGACACAACTGAGCATCTAATACACATACATAACACATAAAAGAAAACAGACTGTCAGATAGAAGAACAGACTTGTGGTTGCCATCATGGGGAAGAGGTGGGAGAGAGGACTGGGAGTTTAGAATTAACAGATGCAATTATTATATATGTGATGGATAAACAATAAGAATCTATTGTATAGTAAGAGAACCATATTCAATATCCTATGATAAACCATAACAGAAAAAGAATGAGAAAGAATAGATGTATAGTCACTGTGCTATACAGCAGAAATTAAATACAGCATTGTAAATCAATTATAGTTCAATAACATTAAAAAAAAAAAAAGAACTACAGAATGACACAAGGACCCACATATATAACAGTTGCCTCTGTTCTCCAGAGGAGATGTGTGACTTGCCATCCCTACTGATTCCATCTTGGGGAGGGAAACGATATGGGATGGACACTTGAAAGGTAAACACAGCGTGGTAGGGAGCAGAAGCTTGAACCCAAAAGAGACTGAACTAAACAAGAGGAAAACTATTTGTTTAATCCTAGCAGAGACAAATACATTGATTGTCAAGATGGTTCTTCTTACAACTCCCAGCCCCTCTGGAAGGAAATCATTCCAATTTATATATCTCGCTTCCTTTTTAGACATCTGAATATGCTGCATAAAAAATGTTGACCCCATGATAGATGCATAATTTATACCTAGAAGAAGACTTATCATACAACATATGCTCAGAATATATTTGTTGTAAAAAGATTTTAGACATAAGGCAAACTCCTCTATTAAACCAAAAAACAAGTTAACATCATATTCCATTTTTGTGTACAGAGGTAACTTTTATAGTCATATGTATTTGCATAATATATTTTTAAACTCAAGTCGAAAGCCAAAGCTATTTTACTGCAGCTAATTAAAAGAACTTACAATGATCAAGTCAAAACACACAATATGAAAGAGGATTAAATTGACCTGAAAAATAGACCCACGCCTCAGACACACCTCAATTCTGCAACTGTTCTGGGGAAACAGTAATGTTTTGTCCTATATTTTCTCTTTTTTCATTTCTCTATTTTGTTACTCAGACTTTATGAGCCCCAGGGCAATTTTGTGTCTCTATATTGACTCTAAATAATGGGATAAAAAAATTTTTTTAGATAAAAGCAAAGGGG
Organism: Raphicerus campestris; assembly: GCA_006410735.1. Classification (NCBI taxonomy): domain Eukaryota; kingdom Metazoa; phylum Chordata; class Mammalia; order Artiodactyla; family Bovidae; genus Raphicerus; species Raphicerus campestris. Next base: position 915,443 of record SJYW01040311.1, read on the forward strand.
TGAAAGTGGGTTTAGTATATGGAGGCAATAATAACTTTATACATAATATTTTAACTGAAATCAGCTGGCTTCTTTAATTTCTTTGTAAAAGAAGAATGAATTTCATGAAGGGATGGCTTGAGGATTTTAATATTTATACAAGATGCATAAGGGAATATTTTTACAAGGATAAAACAGAAGTTGATAAAGGTTATCTACACCATAAAATAGCCAGTAGAAAATTTAACATTATAAACAAAAACTTTTGCACACACAGAAAATAAAACAGACTAAAGTTCTCCTGCCAAACAAAGCAATTTAAATAAACTAAAGAAAATAACAGCTCTAGTAATGGACTTCTGTCTTGACCCATTAACTTACAAGGACAAGGTTAAATGAAATGAAGCTCACAAATAGCACAATAATTTTGAATTGGTTGTTGGCTTGGTTGGTTGGTATGTCTGTTTTTGCAAAATGTCATTTTCCCTTGGCACCAGGTAGGTTGTCAGAGACATTCTATGCCCACACTGACAGAGCAAAGAGGGAGAGTTTGGGGTTATCATATCTATAATTTTGCCCCAATTCTTTCACTTTTTCTAAAGAACTTAATTTTACTCTATTGGATTATCATTAATCTTCCTGTTCTCAGGCTCTACTACATTATGATTCAAATGTTATAGTGGACTTTTTCCAAGGAGAACGCTGCTTCTCTTTACATATTTCAACCTTATCAGCCCATTGGAAGGGTAATTTAGTTTTTTCCCTGTCTAAAACCATCCATCAGACCCTGAACTGTTGACACTCTGTGCTGTCAAGTTATTTAAACCAGGTTGGTAATGGGGCAGCTTGCCAACGTGGAAGCACCCTTTGACTGCTTGACAATTTTCCTCAATAAGCCCCCAAATGATCAATATGCTATCCTGCTGAGAAAACCTATAAAAATCTCTCGTCAGTTGTCTAATTCTGTTGTGGCCATACGGGCAAGTGGGAAGGATGGAGTACATAACTTTGTGCTTGAAGTTCCTCACATCCTACTGCACAGATTTTCAGCAACTATCCAGGATCCTCAAAGAAACTGTGAACTAAATCCCTGTAAGATCTATAAGCTTACAGAAGGTTTGTTTTTCCAAAGCTGCCTCTCGTGACTCTCATCTGTTGCCACTCTGTCCTCATATTCCCCCACTTTCTTGACTATGAAAATAAGAACTATTGACTAAAGTGATAAAGATATGCAGCCTCATAGCAACACAGCAAAGTCCAAGAGACAGATAAGAAAACTGGGGTTGGGGGGGGGGTTGCGGAACTGCCCAGTAAGAATGTTATACAGAAATTCTCTTACTTTTGTTTCTGAGGATTCAAATCCCCTTAGCAATCTCTGCTTACTAGAAGTACTCAGGCTTCAGCTACTCAAGAATTCACTTTCACTAGAAGCAATGCAATCTTGAGTCCTTTCTCACTGTTAGGAAACTATTCCTGAAACTCAGACGTTCCAGCCATCACCAGCCAGCTAAGAGTACAAATGTATTTACATTAATACCATAAAATTCCTGCTCTGAAGACTCCCTATTGCTCTTTAGTTAGAAATACTCAGAGAAAAGAGTTAACCTTCCCCAAATATTTCTGAAATTCCTCCAAAACACTTATAATTCAATTGTTTTCTAGGTCCCAGAAGCTGTGGATCCTAGGTATGATGGCTTTGCCTTTTGAAGTCCCTACGTCAGTAGGTTGAAGGAGACAGTGATGTCTCAGCATATAAACCAAACTACTGCAATTGCTTTTGTCGTGTTCCCAGGTCATCAGGAGTCATTAATGATGACCTTTTCCAGGCCACTAAACTATTTTTTCTGGGTCTGGGAAGGAGAAATATGAGTTTGTTTCTTAAGAGATACCTCTTTTAGAGGGAGTTCCCTCAGGATAGCCACTGAGATCTTAATGACATAGTTCTTTTATGCCATCACCCAAGGGTTGGAGGGCTAAATCCTGGTATTGAAGGGCATTAGGCAGTGAAAGTGGAGAAGGTGATGGCACCCCACTCCAGTACTCTTGCCTGGAAAATCCCATGGATGGAGGAGCCTGGAAGGCTGCAGTCCATGGGGTCACTAAGAGTCAGACACGACTGAGCGACCTCACTTTCACTTTTCACTTTCATGCACTGGAGAAGGAAATGGAAACCCACTCCAGTGTTCTTGCCTGGAGAATCCCAGGGACGACGGAGCCTGGTGGGCTGCCGTCTATGGGGTTGCACAGAGTCGGATACGACTGAAGCAACTCAGCAGCAGCCGCAGCAGCAGGCAGTGAAAGAAGTCAGCAAGGACTTGCATCTGGCATAACTACCAGGGGTGTCCCTATGGATTGAGGAAGGGCTGTTGGTGGATTTAGGAATGAAAATGCTTATGTCACACATATTTTATCACCCTCTTACTTATCCAGGTTGTGTCAGGGCTGTGTTTACACAAAATTAGAGTGTGAAAGCTGAAGCTGCTAATTTGGGGAGACTCTCCATCACCAAGCAAGGATATCCCAGGCCAGCTGGACTGAGTTCAGCTGAGGCTGTGCCTTCAGCTATGAATGACAAGGAAGTTCTGGGTCACTGCTGGCTCTGAGGCAGTCTGTCCATAGTGCCTGGTTGGACAAATTCCAAACTCTTTTCCTTCAACAGCTCCCATCACAGATGGGCAGTAAATGAGCCTGGGAAAGCTGACAAGGAGGTGGGCTTCCTTCCATCTTGGTGGTGACTTCCTCTGGCGGTGGGGTGGATGGGGGGCAGGAGACTTCTCTGCTAACTGTCCTTCTAAGTACATTTGAAAATATTTAGGTTTGTGAGACCACCTGCTGCATATTTTTGTTATTCTAACTGCCCGTGATGAGCACACTTCATCCTGTGTCTGTGAGTAGAACCCTCTGATTCCAGGCCCCTTGCTCTTCTGTCTGCCCAGCTGAAGGCTGCCTCTGATTCAGTGTATGTGTGTTTCCCATTCAGCTTTCCATCTAGAGAAGGAGATTGAGCCCCTTCCTCACTTTGGTCTTTATTTCTCTTGGATCTGCTCCCTTCCCCTTCTCTGCTGTGCTGTGTCTCACTTTGTTTCACAGGCTCTTGCGTCAGCTGGCTTCTGGCAAACGCCTGGCCTATAGAAGGACAGGCAGATGACTGCAGAGTCAGAGAAAGAAAGAACCCAAGTGATTTTTCCCTCTACTTCAATATCTTGAGCATCATCTCAGACATTGACTATATCTCTTCTATGGCTCCAGCTCCTGCCAAGTGGCAGGTATTCTACTTTCTGACTGGTGACTTTAGTCCCTGGGCTATAGTAATACCAGACCCCTGCCTATGGCTGCTAGAAGCTTCTTGCTATTGCTAATGTCTGAGCTATCTGACTGCTCCCTATATGGATTTTTAGCTTCATCATTGGTGATACCCATTCACTCTGCTAAATATTTACAGTATTTTGTTTTCTGGTTGAATCATGACTTATGTTGAGGGTAATATTGAGTTATGGATCATGCTAATATTGAGCTGGATGGAAAACTTTATAAGAAAAAGCCACTAGACATTTATATGTGATTGCATATAGGTGCTGAAGATCGTGACTAATAAAATATGACTCCAATATATTTGTAATCAATCAGTTTCAGTACCAGAAAATGAACTCAAGAGATAAAGCAGTGATTAAGAAATGAATACTGCTGCTGGCTTTCCACTAAGAAACTCATGTGAGTTCTGGGCAGGTTTCAGACCATATTATCACAGGCCATTAGGCCAATCCTTTGAGCAAAGTTTTGGGAAGTGAGGGCCATCATGGTGGTTGATGCTATAAGTTATTCCAATAAGGTAGCAAAAACATCTGGATTCTCAGAGTTAATATAAATGAAACCAGAAGAGTGAGAGTGGCGAGAAATGGCATAAAACACAGTGGAAAAGAAGAAACTCAGCAGTGCTGGAAATGATAACCTCTACCCCAGAGGTTGCCAAACCTCAGCCCACTGGCCAAATCTATTGGCTGCCTGTTTTTGTCAATAAAGTTTTATTAGAACACAGCCACACCTGTTTATTTACACACATCATCTATGGCTGCTTTTGAGCTTCAACAACAAAATCGATTAGTTGCAGCAAAAAACTAATATATCTCTCTTAGAGCCTAAAATGTTTCCCTTTAACCCTCCACAGAAATTTTCCAATCCCTGCTTTAGTCTCACATGTAGCAGTCCACAAGCCCTTCCTGATGAAGTCCCAACATTTCAAAGCAGAGTTAAACTCGCTTGCATCTGTGCTCTCGTGGCTCTCTTCATATCTATTTTTATATACAGTGTTACAACACCAATCACATTGTAACTCGAATCACTGCAGAGATTATGCTCACCCACCTCCCCAAAAGTTATAGCAAAAGCCACCTTGTCAACCCACTTCCATCTAGCCCCTACACAAATTGCCAACATGATCTTGCGCCAGGCTATTTCAATTTTCAACAACTCCACACCACAGCAGCTGCTATCACATTTAGAATAAAACTTCAGTGCTTTACCATGGTCTTGAGGTCTTTGCCTGTAACTAGGATCTCATGTTATACAAAGTCCTGCTCCAGCCATGCTGCCTCACTTACAGTGTCATGCCAAACTTGTTCTCCTCTCAGAGCTTTTGAAATTATAGCTCTCCTGCATGGAAAACTCCTCTTCCAGATCTTCCCTGCTGGCCATTTCCTCATATTCATATCTCAGCACAGATGTCACCTACTCAGAGAAGCTGTTGATAATGATCCCAGCAAAGTGTTACACTCCCTGGTGCATCATTCTATATCAATTCACCCACTTTATTTTATTCATAGCTCTCATGGCCATCTGAAATTATCTTGTTTATTTGTTCACTTATTCATTGACTGTCTCCTACAATGCCAGCTTGCTAAAGCAGGGACCTTGTATCTTGGGTGTATTGTTGCATTCTCAATGTTTAGAATAATTCCTGACATTTAGGTGCTCAATAAGGATTTGTGAATCCATGAATGAATGATTTATAGAAGCACTCATTTATTTGTACTTTGTGTCAAGCCAACAGCAAGCTCTGAAGTCAGTGATCACAATTGTTATATCTTTGGGACATAACATGATGCCTAGAATTCAATTAATGCAGTTACTAAATGTTTGTTGAAAAATCATTATTATTGAGTGAATACTTAAAGATAATGAAAATGCATACAACCATAGAAAAAATGAAATATACAAAATGAATTGGTTTAAATATTAAGGTATCCTTATGACAAATATTGATATAGTGAACATTACAAGTTTTAAAAAATTTCAGAGAACAGTCATGGTTCCAGTTTACTTAATTGGCTGATTATCTTTGCCTTCAAACTATAACAAATATCTGCAAACATCTTTGTACAGATTTTCAGTTTGTTTGTACTAGTATGTGCTCATCCATAGGTAAAGCCGACAGGTTTTCTCACCTGCTAATAAAAAAGATTGCAAACCTAGCATCTTCAAAAATGATGCACTTCAGACCCAATCATGGAGTTAGAAGTCTGACAGTATTGCAGGGAAAAACATAAGAGAAGAGTCTATTTCTCTCCAAGTTCTGTCTTTGATGACACTAATCATGCCTGCTTTTGTTAGTTCAGGTTTGGTTCAAAATGAATAGGGAATAGAGTAGACAGCTGAATGTCATGCTCTTTTTCTTTCTAAGGTAATTTACCCCCTGAAGAAAGAGAAAAACCAGTTTTTGCAGGTGCAAACTCATTCAAAGTCAGCTATCCAAAATCCAAGTCTTGTAAGTAAAGATGCTATGCCTTGAGGTTCAGATCCCAGCTACTGAAATGAATTACTAATGAACAAAGAAAATGGTCCTAATTCCACAAGAGATGGAGCCTTAAACAGAGCCTACCTTCTAGGTGCTCCCATGCCCATGTGTTCAGGTCCGATGCAGTTACGTGCCAGCACACTTGCAGTTGGACGAGGGGTAGATGCGTCATCTGGGGAGGCAGCTGTCAGGCCTGGCAGGGCACAGTCACTTCTCAGGGTCACAGCATTCCAGCATCTGCTCCTCAGCTTTGAAGATCCAGAAAATGGAATGTGTCAGTGTGCTTGTAGTTGATTAATCCCCGGGAATTTACAAGAGACTGATGTACGAAGCAGAGTGCCAATTTAGCAGTTTATACTAAGAAATATAACTGCCAAACGATTCTGAACATTTATGTCAGCAGGAGAAGGCAGCCTGCAAAGACATGAGGAGGTAAACCATAATCCAAAGTTTGGCGGGTAGTCATGGACTTGGCACGCATGGACTTGGAGCAGGAGGGGGAAGGTGGATAACCTTAAGGACTGGTGTCATTAAGCCTGACCCATTTATCTCCAGACTGAGATTGACCTGCCAGGAAGACAGGACACTTGGATTCTCTGGCCAGTGCTGGAAACATATAGACAATTCCTGCTCACTGAACTTCGTTTAAGATTCCTTGCTGGATACACACATATTCTGCCTTTACATATATTAATGCCATTGAACAGGGTGTGCCTTTTTTCTATGTTCAGTGAGTCCTCATTATTAATAGTAATGAACTAATATTAATATTTATTGAGTGGTAATAAGTGCTGGATGTATGCTAACTTCAGTTAATTCTACTTAAATGCTTGTTTTGAAAACACTAACTGGTTCAAGAACCATATAGTAGGGAATAGTTTGAACATACTGCAAATTCATTTGCTTATATACAACTTTGTCTGCAGGAACCCCTCAGTTCAGTTCAGTTCAGTTCAGCCTCTCAGTCATGTTCGACTCTTTGCGACCCTATGAACTGCAGCACACCAGGCCTCCCTGTCCATCACCAACTCCCAGAGTTCACGCAAATCAGTCGAGTTGGTGGTGCCATCCAGCCACCTCATCCTCTGAGATGAGATGGCTGTCGTCCCCTTCTCTTCCCTAGGCCAAAGCAAAAACTCAATGGAATCCAACTGCTATGAATATACAAAGTGTATATACGGACATACATCAGACCTCTACCAGCTGCCTCAGTTCCCACATGATTCAGTTCATCCATATCCAGTGTCACAACTTTCTTTCCAATTTCAGATACACCCCCAACACCACCAATCTGGCTTCCCTGGTAGCTTAGACCGTTGAATCTGCCTGCAATGCAAGGGATTGACTGCAGTACAGTAGGCCTGGGTTCAACCCATGGGTCAAGAAGATCCTCTGGAGAAGGAAATGGCTACCCACACCAGTATTCTTGTCTGGGAAATCCCATTAACAGAGAAGTCTGCCTGGCTACAGTCCATGGGGTCATAAGAGTCGGACACAAGTTAGGTACTAAACCACCACCACCATAACCCACAAGCTGCAACCCTCTGGCACCCAGTTTCACAGCCAACTCCAGGTCTTTTCACGGGGCCATATTTTTGTAGTATCTATATATTTCTTAACCATTTATCATGTAAAATTGCTCTAGCATTTCCATTAAAGTGTCCTCTTTTTTGTGTTTCACTAGTGTTTTAGTGTTCTGCTTCTAACTTCATTTCTCCTGTAAGTTTGTGGGTTTTATTGTGTACTTTTGCATAGCACAATGATTTTAGGAAATGCATATATTGCCTTATAGTAGAACTGAATGTACCTTATTATCCTATTTAATCTTGCAAAAAGTATCATTCGTCATTGGAGGACACTGAGATTTGAGGGGTTTGAGTAATTTACCCAAGAACAAAGATCTGGTGAGTAGTTAAGCAAAGATGCAAACTCTCTGCTCCAAGATACTCTGATAGCTTTGGGCTCCTAATTTGAGATAGGGCCAACTTGTCTCTTAAGGTGATTTTCACCAAGAATAATTGATTTCAGATACTCAGAAGTAGGGCAGTAGAGTAGTAAAAATATGCTTTTTGGAGCCCTGCTGCTGAATTCAGATCCTGGCTCTGTCACTTACAACCTGTGTAATAATGGGTGAGTTATATAATATGACCAACTGTTGCAAAATGGCCCAGGAATCTCCCTCCTTATATCCTTGCCCTTTGAAAAATGCTTTGCCATCAAAAGGCAGATTCTATTTTCCCCATCCCCCTTGCTCGGGGCTGGCACTCTGACCTGCTCTAATGAACAAATATGGCAGAAGTGACACTGTACCAGTCTCAAGGTTAGACCTCAGGAGCCCTTGGCTGCTTCACTCATTCTCCTGGAATACTGCTACGACCATGCGAACAACCCCAGACTTGCCTGTGAAGTGATGAGAGGTGACATGGTCCAGTCACCGCAGTACCCCCAGATGAAAGGCCTAAAGTGTGAGTGGGGCCATGACAGACTCCCCACCTGCAGTGAGCCAGCAGCTAAGTACAGATATATGAATAAGGCCAGCTAAGATCAAGCAGACCCAGATCAGCAGAATTATTATTTTCAGTTACTAGATTGGGGGTTCAGAGAAGGTGATGGCACCCCACTCCAGTACTCTTGCCTGGAAAATCCCATGGACGGAGGAGCCTGATGAGCTGCAGTCCATGGGGTCGCGAAGAGTTGGACATGACTGAGTGACTTCACTTTCACTTTTCACTTTCGTGCCTTGGAGAAGTAAATGGCAGCCCACTCCAGTGTTCTTGCCTGGAGAATCCCAGGGACAGGGGAGCCTGGTGGGCTGCCATCTATGGGGTCACACAGAGTCGGACACGACTGAAGTGACTTAGCAGTAGCAGCAGATTGGGGGTTATTTGTTACACAGTAAAAAACACACCTGATGCATTTAACTTCTCTGTACATGAACTACCCAATATGTAAAATGGGAAAAATAACAGATCTGGGGGAGTTAAATGAGTTAAGTATACAGAGACAGACTCAGAGTAATACCTTGGGTGTTAACAAAAATGCAGCCTTAAATACCAATAGTTTATTATTATTGTTATTTCTCAAGGTTCTGAGGGTTGACTGGGCTTGGGTGGCTCATGCTGAGGGTCTCTCAGGCAAATGCATGCAAGACAAGGGTTAGGGCTGGGGTAGCCTTTTTTTTTAATATTTATTTATTTGGCTGCACCACGTCTTAGTTGTAGCACATGGGTTTTTTACCTCTGGCATGTGAACTCTCAGTTGCCACATGCAAACTCATAGTTCCAGCATGTAGGATCTAGTTCCCAGACCAGAAACTGAACCTGGGCCCCAGCATTGGGAGCATGAAATTCTTTGCTACTGGACTACCAGGGAAGTCCCCAGGCTGGGGTCTTCTTGAGAGCTTCTTCAGTTACATGGTGGTACCTCAGCTAGAAGACTCAAAAGGACCAACTGGAGCTCAGACATCTCTCTCTTTCTCTCTGTGTCTCTTTCTGCCTTTACTCTCTGGGGTCTCTCCAAATAGTGAATTTGCCTTAGTTAGGCTTCTTCCTTGGCGTATGTTGATTCTCAGAATCCCAAGAGAAGACAGGCAAAAGCCACATGATCTTTTCCACTCTTGGCTTGAACGCCACGCTGTGTCTCTTTGCTGCATTCTCTCCATCCAGATTGTCACAAGGTCTTGTCCAAGTTTAAAGAGGAGGGCCATACACGCCAAGTACGGATGGGAGCTGTGTGAGAGAATTCATAGTTGTGTTTTCAAAACACAATGATCTCTTTACATACAGTCACAATTACATCCTTCTCCCAGCAACCCTACTAAGGGTAGTAAAAACAATGTATCTTTTATTATTTGAAGATGTATTTTTAGACCGTTTTAGGTTCACAGAAAAATTGAGAAAAAGAGATTTCCCATGAATTCCCTGCTCCCCCACACGTGCTGACTCCCCCATCATCAGCATCTCCCACTACAGTGGTACCCTTGTTACAACTGTTGAAATGACATTGATGCATCCACCTTTAACATGAGGAAAACTTGACTCAAAAAGATTAAATAATCTGATGAAAGACACAAAACTAGACATTCTCAGAGCTTTCACTCCACCCAGCATGTTTTTAACCAAAACCTGTGATTTTAACCCATATGTGACACTACTAATCACATCTAGGTTTCCTGACTATCACATTTAGTGAGCACAAAAATCTCTGAGCTAGAGGTAAGCAGTTGTCACTCCCACATGGGACACTGACTACACCAATGGACATGTAAGTAGCCAATTAAACCCTTTTTCTGGACCTTTCTCATAAGCCTGTTTACACTCTACAATTACAAAACAATCGGTTTACTACAGATAGAGAAGCACCGAACATTAGACAAGAATTTAGAGACAGAGGAAGCAGAAGGGACAGGGCAAAGATAAGAAGAAGCAGCCTAGTAGAGATAACATAACAAGTCTTTATATTAGTATTTTAAAAGTCAGGTTTACATGGCTTATTTCACGTATCAGCAACAAAAAGAAAAGAGGCATTCTTTTATTCGATAGCTGTGAAAGGACAAAAATGAAATCTCCTTCCCATAGACACACCGCTGAGAACAAAAGAGCTAAGTTTGTAACTTAGGCGTGGAGTCCCAGTCCTAACAGCTGCCTATCACCCACAGGGTACAGTGGGGTAACTTACCCTACTCCTGTTGAATATGCCATTTAACTTCTTCTGCTTGAGTTTCTATGTCTCTATACTTTGAGGGGGTTGTTCCAAATAGCTTTTAATGTCCCTTCTCTGATATGTCAATGTGTCATGGTAAAAGTGTCACGGTTTGCTCTGATGCCCCAGAAAGTAAGAATGAGCCTGATTAAAATTATCTTTAAGAATCCCTTAGTTGGGTTTCATGGTGAAAGCTGATACACATCACTGTATAGTTTTATCCCCTGTGTTTTTCCTGCTGGGGTTTCCTTTGATGAGCCAGATGAAGTCACTGAGGCCTAAACTACATTCAGTGTAGAGACACGCTCAGCCTGGAAACTGAGTCTAGCAAAAGGGGAAATTGATTCATTCCCCTGTGCAATAGTCACAATCTCAATGCAATGGCTGGCAGGTAAAACTATAGTATGAAATTTCTATTTAAATATTGGGTTATTGGATTTTCCTTTGTGTGTTGGCTTTTCTCTATTTGTTGTTTTTTCCTGTTTTTTCTTAAAAGGCTGGGCACATAGAGATCACTTAAGTATCATCCAATACTATTATTAAGCAAGAAAATATAAAGAATTGGGAGCCATAATTGGACAGAGGAAGGATCATCACAAAACTGTATATGTAATGGAGCATATGAACTGAGTAAGAAAGACCTCGATTCAAAATCAAACTCTTCTACACACATACCCCAATGTTCATTGCAGCACTGTTTATAATAGCCAGGACATGGAAACTATATGTCCATCAGCAGGTGAATGGATAAGAAAGCTGTGGTGCATGTACACAATGGAATAGTACTCAGCTATTAAAAAGAACACATTTGAATCAGTTCTAATGAGGTGGACGAAACTGGAGCCTATTATACAGAGTGAAGTAAGCCAGAAAGAAAAGCAGCAATACAGTATACTAACACATATATATGAAATTTAGAAAGATGGTAATGATAACCCTGTATGCGAGACAGCAAAAGAGACACAGATGTATAGAATAGTCTTTTGGACTCTGTGGGAGAGGGCAAGGGTGGGATGATTTGGGTGAATGGCATTGAAACATNAGAGCTAAGTTTGTAACTTAGGCGTGGAGTCCCAGTCCTAACAGCTGCCTATCACCCACAGGGTACAGTGGGGTAACTTACCCTACTCCTGTTGAATATGCCATTTAACTTCTTCTGCTTGAGTTTCTATGTCTCTATACTTTGAGGGGGTTGTTCCAAATAGCTTTTAATGTCCCTTCTCTGATATGTCAATGTGTCATGGTAAAAGTGTCACGGTTTGCTCTGATGCCCCAGAAAGTAAGAATGAGCCTGATTAAAATTATCTTTAAGAATCCCTTAGTTGGGTTTCATGGTGAAAGCTGATACACATCACTGTATAGTTTTATCCCCTGTGTTTTTCCTGCTGGGGTTTCCTTTGATGAGCCAGATGAAGTCACTGAGGCCTAAACTACATTCAGTGTAGAGACACGCTCAGCCTGGAAACTGAGTCTAGCAAAAGGGGAAATTGATTCATTCCCCTGTGCAATAGTCACAATCTCAATGCAATGGCTGGCAGGTAAAACTATAGTATGAAATTTCTATTTAAATATTGGGTTATTGGATTTTCCTTTGTGTGTTGGCTTTTCTCTATTTGTTGTTTTTTCCTGTTTTTTCTTAAAAGGCTGGGCACATAGAGATCACTTAAGTATCATCCAATACTATTATTAAGCAAGAAAATATAAAGAATTGGGAGCCATAATTGGACAGAGGAAGGATCATCACAAAACTGTATATGTAATGGAGCATATGAACTGAGTAAGAAAGACCTCGATTCAAAATCAAACTCTTCTACACACATACCCCAATGTTCATTGCAGCACTGTTTATAATAGCCAGGACATGGAAACTATATGTCCATCAGCAGGTGAATGGATAAGAAAGCTGTGGTGCATGTACACAATGGAATAGTACTCAGCTATTAAAAAGAACACATTTGAATCAGTTCTAATGAGGTGGACGAAACTGGAGCCTATTATACAGAGTGAAGTAAGCCAGAAAGAAAAGCAGCAATACAGTATACTAACACATATATATGAAATTTAGAAAGATGGTAATGATAACCCTGTATGCGAGACAGCAAAAGAGACACAGATGTATAGAATAGTCTTTTGGACTCTGTGGGAGAGGGCAAGGGTGGGATGATTTGGGTGAATGGCATTGAAACATGTATAATATCATATGTGAAATAGATGACCAGTCCAAGTTTGATGCATGAAAGAGGGCACTCAAAGCTAGTGCACTGGGACAACCCAGAGGGAGGGTATGGGGAGGGAGGTGGGAGGGGAGTTCAGGATGGGGGACACATGTACACCCATGGTGGATTCATGTCAGTGTATGGCAAAACCCACCACAATATTGTAAAGTAATTAGCCTCCAATTAAAATAAATAATGTAAAGAAATAGAATCTACAAAAAAATCCGATTATTATTCTTATTCTTTGGCAATCTTGGAGTTGGAATCTATAAAACTGAAACAAGAACACCTACACATGGGCCTGTAAGGAGAAGTAAATGAAAGAATATGCATAAAGTGCTTAACACAGAATCTGGCATACCGTAAGTGTTCAAGAAAGTCACTTAAAATAATTATTTTTGTATTATCACGGAAAGGAGAGAAATTGGGCAGGAAGTAGCCCAAGGAAAGAATATCACAAAGCCATAAATAAGCCTAGGAGTAGACAAAAATGTATTCTCCCATCAAGAATTATCCCTTCAGATGGGGAGAGCAAATGTTTCTATGAGGAGATATTTTAAGAAGATGGTACTTGAGTGTGTGTTGCTGATGTCTTATTCTTTCCAAGTCCCATTCTGCATTCTCTCCGAAGCAAAACAATAGCTAAAATGGGCACCCTGGAATAGTCTTTATGACACCCCTACTATAAAATTAAAGACAAGACCAGAACTTTGTTTACCTTGCATTAGGCAGTAGCCACAGTCCCAGGAATGGAAAGGCCTCAGGCAAGCATTAGAAGGTTGAAGTTCTTTGTGACAGTCTGGCCATAAAAAGAATCTCCCTAGAAAGTTGTGTAATTGTGTGTGCATGCGTGTGTGTATGTGTGTGTGTGTGTGTGTGTGTGTGTGTGTGTGTGCAGTCGGCTTACAAAATATTCGCAATCTAAAAGTTGACAGTTCTGTTTTATTCAGTGGGAAATTTTTTAATCAAGCCTAGGAGACAGCCTCTCAAGTAACCCTGAGAGAATTGCTCTGAGGAGGTGAGGAGAAGAACCAGATTAAACAGAAATTTTGCAACAAAGGGCAGGTAGTCTCTTCATCAAAAGATTACTGCTAATTAAAGAAAACCAGATATCCCAAGTTAAGGAATTTAGTATTCCTCAATGTGTGTGTGGGAAGACGCAAAAGTCTGGGTTCACTGAAATTATTCCTTTCACATGCATCTCAGTATCCTGTGTATTTCACATCCTGAGCTCCCTGGGGGTTCCCCATAGGAAGTAGTTGCAGTCCTAATGGCTGCTAGTTCCCAAGTATTCTCCTTCCTGCGTCCCTTTAGGGGCATCCCTGGTAGTTCAGCTGTTGAAGAATCTACCTGCAATGCAGGAGACCCCAGTTTGATTCCTGGGTTGGGAAGATCCCCTAGAGAAAGGATAAGCTATCCATTCCAGTATTCCTGGGCTTTCTTGGTGACTCAGCTGGTAAAGAATCCACCTGGGTTTGATCCCTGGGTTGGGAAGATTTAGGGCTCAGGAACTCACACCAAAGGGCTGCAATCATTGATCACTGTGACATCCTTATTTACTGATATGGCAGGAAATACGCCATTTCTCAGTGTGTTAGCAAGTTTTTTGACCCCCTGGGAACTTCAAGGGATTAGGAAAGTTTTGCATTTGAGCCAAAACCTATACCATAAACCTAAAGCTATGGAAAAACAAACCCTAAAACATTGCAGTTGGAGAAACAAGGAAGCAGTGAAACATTCCCCCAGTGTTTCAAGAGGGGACAAATGCATGCAAATTAATATGACTACCTCACAGAGGCAAAGAATGACATCACTTCCACTCCTCCAGGATTTGCTGCAGCTGGGAGATGCAATACGTTGATTTGACCCCCTCTCATAACAGCACTTCAAGCACTATGCCAACAGACCCTCAACCATTTTTCGTTTTTACCCAAGACCTCATTCAAGGAAGGAGTAAGATGTGATAGAAGAAAAAAGAGAGTGAGAGGGAAGGAAATCTCCCACATTGAGATTGAACAACACAGTAGGAATTAGTCTCTTGAATATTATATTTACAGGTCTCATATGGTGCAGCTGTAGGAGAAATTTTGTTAATTTTCTGCCTGCACCATGTGGCATGTGGGATACTAGTTCACCCATCCATCACCTGTGCTCCCTGCAGTAGAAGCACTGAATCTTAGCCAATGGACCACCAGGGAAGTCTGGAGAGATTTATCTTAAGAGAAATGGGTAATGCCAGTATCAATATGACTGAGGTGAAGATGGGAAGAAAAGGAAAAGCAGCATTAACTCTAGAGACTAAAGAATGGTACCCTCTGATTCCAAGATAAAAGTGTGTAGAAATATGTCATTAGAAGGAGAAAGAACTCTCTAACACTAAGGAGCTTGTTAAGAGTTGAGGCTTTCACTATGGAGAACAGTGTGGAGATTCCTTTAAAAACTGGAAATAGAACTGCCATATGACCCAGCAATCCCACTGCTGAGCATACACACCTAGGAAACCAGAATTGAAAGAGATAGGTGTATCCCAATGTTCATCGCAGCACTGTTTATAATAGCCAGGACATGGAAGCAACCTAGATGTCCATCAGTAGATGAATGGATAAGAAAGCTGTGGTGCATATACACAATGGAATATTACTCAGCCATTAAAAAGAATACATTTGAATCAGTTCTAATGAGGTGGATGAAACTGGAGTGAAGTAAGCCAGAATGAAAAACACCAATATAGTATACTAATGCATATATATGGAATTTAGATAGATGGTAATGATAACCCTGTATGCAAGACAGCAAAAGAGACACAGATGTATAGAAGAGTCTTTTGGACTCTGTGGGAGAGGGCAAGAGTGGGATGATATGGGAGAATGGCATTGAAACATGTAAAATACCATATGTGAAACTAATCGCCAGTCCAGGTTCAATGCATGAGACAGGGTGCTTGGGGCTGGTGCACTGGGATGACCCAGAGAGATGGGATAGGGAGGGAGGTGAGAGGAGGGGTTTAGAATGGGGAACACATGTACACTCATGGCGGATTCAAGTCAATGTATGACACAACCAATACAATATTGTAAAGTAAAATAATTAAATTAAAAAATATTTTTTAAGAGTTGAGACTTTGTAGTTTAGGTTGAGAGTCAGTGACTACTTATACATTTAATATGACAGGGTAAGTCACTCTTAGCCCTGTACTTGTACTCTTCACATGCATTCATTTAAATTGCATTAAGTGGCTTTTGCTTTGTGTGGTCAACAATGGAATTGCTTGTAAAACTTCCTATTCTGTGACCAGGTGTGAGGATTGCCCTTCTCTTCCTGCTTTGAGGTTACATGTGGTCCTAGGACTTGCTTTTCTATTATGAGAAGTAACATGTGTTACTTTCTGGCAGAAACTTTAAATAAGAGACAGTGTATGATTTACTGTATCTTCCTTCCTTGCTTTGGTGATTATAAAAATATGTATCAAGATGGCACCTCCACCACCCTGTGTCCTTAAGTGGCTACAACAAGCAGGACATGCCTACTGACTTGAGATGGATATGTAACGTGAATGGCAAGTAGGCATTTACNGACCACCAGGGAAGTCTGGAGAGATTTATCTTAAGAGAAATGGGTAATGCCAGTATCAATATGACTGAGGTGAAGATGGGAAGAAAAGGAAAAGCAGCATTAACTCTAGAGACTAAAGAATGGTACCCTCTGATTCCAAGATAAAAGTGTGTAGAAATATGTCATTAGAAGGAGAAAGAACTCTCTAACACTAAGGAGCTTGTTAAGAGTTGAGGCTTTCACTATGGAGAACAGTGTGGAGATTCCTTTAAAAACTGGAAATAGAACTGCCATATGACCCAGCAATCCCACTGCTGAGCATACACACCTAGGAAACCAGAATTGAAAGAGATAGGTGTATCCCAATGTTCATCGCAGCACTGTTTATAATAGCCAGGACATGGAAGCAACCTAGATGTCCATCAGTAGATGAATGGATAAGAAAGCTGTGGTGCATATACACAATGGAATATTACTCAGCCATTAAAAAGAATACATTTGAATCAGTTCTAATGAGGTGGATGAAACTGGAGTGAAGTAAGCCAGAATGAAAAACACCAATATAGTATACTAATGCATATATATGGAATTTAGATAGATGGTAATGATAACCCTGTATGCAAGACAGCAAAAGAGACACAGATGTATAGAAGAGTCTTTTGGACTCTGTGGGAGAGGGCAAGAGTGGGATGATATGGGAGAATGGCATTGAAACATGTAAAATACCATATGTGAAACTAATCGCCAGTCCAGGTTCAATGCATGAGACAGGGTGCTTGGGGCTGGTGCACTGGGATGACCCAGAGAGATGGGATAGGGAGGGAGGTGAGAGGAGGGGTTTAGAATGGGGAACACATGTACACTCATGGCGGATTCAAGTCAATGTATGACACAACCAATACAATATTGTAAAGTAAAATAATTAAATTAAAAAATATTTTTTAAGAGTTGAGACTTTGTAGTTTAGGTTGAGAGTCAGTGACTACTTATACATTTAATATGACAGGGTAAGTCACTCTTAGCCCTGTACTTGTACTCTTCACATGCATTCATTTAAATTGCATTAAGTGGCTTTTGCTTTGTGTGGTCAACAATGGAATTGCTTGTAAAACTTCCTATTCTGTGACCAGGTGTGAGGATTGCCCTTCTCTTCCTGCTTTGAGGTTACATGTGGTCCTAGGACTTGCTTTTCTATTATGAGAAGTAACATGTGTTACTTTCTGGCAGAAACTTTAAATAAGAGACAGTGTATGATTTACTGTATCTTCCTTCCTTGCTTTGGTGATTATAAAAATATGTATCAAGATGGCACCTCCACCACCCTGTGTCCTTAAGTGGCTACAACAAGCAGGACATGCCTACTGACTTGAGATGGATATGTAACGTGAATGGCAAGTAGGCATTTACTATGCTGGGTCATTAAAAGGCCTGATCATTGTCTCTTCCCCGTTTCACACTTGTGAGATCATATTAGAAATCACCGCTTGTGCAAGTCACTAACACTAGTGTGTACTGCATCTGAAATGAAAACAAAGTGTTTCCCCTGACTCTCTAAATCTCCCTTCTTCCCACAAAGACCCTGGAGTTGCCAAAGTAGGATGTCCATGCCTCAAAACCATTATCTTTGGTCAGTGGGTCTATATTTAGTTGGTAACTTATATTTGCTTTCACTAATAAAAATAAAGGTGAACCTCACAAAATGATGGAATGAACGCTAAATACAGCTGTCTAAACCTTTACCCTTTCACCAAAGAGTCTTTAACACCATGACCTCCTTACTTTATGCCTTCAGTGAAAATTCTGTCCACATAGAGCCACAAGTGACATCAAAACAATTATGTATTCTTCAGTGCTTATCTTGTCAGTTTTTCCATTTTCAAGTTCTTTTCTCATGTCAAAACCGGTTTTCTGTTTCCTTGCTCCTCCCACATCTCATTTTGCAGAACCTTTGCAATAAGGTTGCTTTCCAAGCCATGCAAGAGGAAGCAGGACAGTTTCTATCCCTTTAGACATCTGGAGGCATCCTCTTGCACTTTACTCACCTTCAGAAATGAGTCTTCAAAGTCCAAAGGAATAGCTCAAAAGCTTTGCAAATTGCTAGTGACTGTGACCCTTTCCATCTAACTTATTTCAGTCTTCAAGGCCTGTATTAGTCTCCATTTTTATAGCAAAGCAATGGACTGTCTTTAAGGCTTTCATTTCTTATTTTTATTTTACTTTCTCTCTCAACATTTTTTTTTCACTTCCTCTAAACCTTTTTCAGTTCACTTCTCCAACTCGACATTCATCTTGACAAGAGATAAGGAAGTAACTTGGAGGGAAGAGAACAACAAGAAAAAGAAAAAAGAGAAGTAGGGAAAAGTAATTATTGTAGTGAAGTCTTTAGAGAAGCTGGATAACGTGGGAAGAGCGGAGAATCAGGTTTTGAATGGATTTTACTGTGCAGAATGGGGAGAGACCATGAAGAAAAAAAAAATCAGAAAATCAAAGTGAGGGTTAATAGAAGAAAAGAGTGAAATGGAGTTAGGATATCTTTAGTGGCTTGGTCATCAATTAAGTTCAGAAACTGTTACTACTGGACAAACCACTGGCCTTAGGAAACAGTGCCAAGAGAAAATGCTTAGTCCAATGGCTCATAACAACTTGTAATTTCTCATGGCATTTGTTAGTGAAAGTGGAATGCCTGATTCTGCTTGTTTCAATAAAAACAGCTTTGACACATACGAACAGTATACTTGATTGGGACAGCAACCAAAACAATGACTCGTTTTCATCTCACATGCAAATCTTAAGACTTAACTGACAAAACCATACTGTTTTATAATTATTTTTGCATCTAGTTACCATACATTTGGAACCATATTCTTCTCTGAAGCACATCAACACAATTTTTTTCAAGCTGGAAAATGCCTGCCTACCCACCTTCTTTTCTGTTCTTCTGGTATTTACCAAGTGGCTAATGTATGCAAACCTTTGTGTTCCATTTTCAAATGGCTCAGGAATAAAGCTAGATGAAACAGCCCTCTTTTTGGTATCCCTGATGAAATTTTAGTTCTGGAGAAAACAAGTAATATTGTAATCTGATTTATAATGGTAAGGGACCTGTATTGTTTTTATCTGCCA
Organism: Raphicerus campestris; assembly: GCA_006410735.1. Taxonomy (NCBI): domain Eukaryota; kingdom Metazoa; phylum Chordata; class Mammalia; order Artiodactyla; family Bovidae; genus Raphicerus; species Raphicerus campestris. Next base: position 934,805 of record SJYW01040311.1, read on the forward strand.
GGTAGCTTTTATTTTTCTAATAACAATGCCCCTCCTCTGCCTTAAAAAAAAATGTCCTTCTCTCATGCCACCTGGTTCTGGCATGACTATCAGAACACTTTTCTCCTTTTTCTAACCCCTTTTCCTATGGAGTGGAGCTTCCCCGGTGGCTCAGAGGTTAAATTGTCTGCATGTAATGCAGGAAACCTGGGTTCTATACCTGGGTCTGGAAGATCCCTTGGAGAAGGAAATTGCAACCCACTCCAGTATTCTTGCCTGGAGAATCCCATGGATGGAGGAGCCTGGTGGGCTACAGTCCACAGGGTCGCAAAGAGTCAGACATGACTGAGCAACTTCACTCAATTCCCAATGGAGTAGGGCACTGACCCAGACCTCACCAACTGTATCCCTCCTTTAGCAGATACACATTTGAACCATTATAAGGGAAAGAACAAATGTCATGTTTTGCTATTTAAAAATTAGCATTTAATTTGATTTTCTACCGTAAGCCTCGTTTTTATGTGTGTGCACCTATGTACACTCAGTCGTTCAGTCTCATAAATTTTGTTAAACATTTTAGCATTCAGCCAGCAACTTTTTAAAAAACAGCCAACCATGTGAAAATTCACAACAGCAGAAAGTTAATCTTTACTACCCTTATTCTCATAGATGTTATACAGTTTAAAGTTACTGCTTTCACCAAGAGAAGTAACAGCACCTTAGTCTGCCTGGGGGGATGAATAAATACTCATGAATCCATGACCAAAAGTGGGAGATGTTTATTACTAATAGGAATGGGAGGAACACAACCAACCAGTGAACTCTAGATTCACACTTGGTTATATTGAACTATATATAATGTATATAGTGATCAAATATGGTTTTTTAAATAATCTTATATAATTTAAAAAAAAACACTTGGGCATTCTACTCCAACAAATTCTCTCTTGATTTTTTTTTTTTTTTTGGTTGTGCTGGGTCTTAGTTGAGGCAAGAGAACTCTTAGTGGTGGCAAGTGGGATCTAGTTCCCTGAGCAGGGATGCTCCCCTGTGTTGGAAACACAGAGTTTTAGCCATTGGACCACCAGGGAAGTCTTAACAACCAATTCTCTTTTTATACAATTCAATCTTGAATAGGAGGATTTTTTAAATTGAAGTACAGTTGATTTACAGTATTGTATTTATTTCTAGGATAGAGCATAGTGATTTAGTATTTTTGCAGGTTATATTCCATTATCAGTTATTGCAAGATAATGGGTCTAATTCCCTTTGCTAGAACAGTAAATCCTTGTTGTCTATCTATTTTATACATAGAACTTTTTTACTATTTTATACATACATACTCCTGTTTTATTCCTCCCCGCATCTCACATTTGGCAACCCAAAACTTGTTTTCTTATCTGTGAGTCTTCCTGTTTTTCTTATGCATTCGTTTGTATTGTTTATTTAGGTTCAGGTGGGCTTTTTTTTTTTTTTTACATCATTTAGGTATTCACCCAGAAAACTGCCTAACAGTCTTCTGGCTAGATATATCACAAAAGGTCATCCAACCCTGGAATTTACAAACCTGACTGTGTACAAGAGCCACCTGTGGATTTTTTTTTTTAATTCTGATTTCCAGATCCTTCCCCCTTTATTTTTAACAAGTCCCATGTGTGATTCTTTTCTACATCCAGCTTAGCTTGAGAATCACTAGCTTAGTCCATTTTTCTCCAAATTTTTCATCTTCAATCTTGAAAAATTAAAATTCAAAAAGTGTGTATGCTTAGAGTAAGAATCATCTTCTCACTCTTCATATAAGTATTTCAGTTTCAGAACACAGAGGCTCTCCTTGATGACTGTAAGCTGTCAAGATCCTTTTGCGAATGTAAAATACATTCGCAACAACCAGAGTTGTTTCCAAGATACAGGGTCCCATTTTGTATGATGGTTAAATGATGAATCAGATGCACCAAGTGTTTTAATGACTCAAACATAAATTGCTGCATAGATTTCACTTGCAAATAATTGTATTAATTCTCTCAGGTTATTGGGATACCACCTAGTAAAGTTTAGTATCCACGATAATGGTCAAGAATGTAACATTTTCTCCCCAAACTTGCTGAAATTTACATTTAGAGAGTAATGAGTTATTCACTATCTGGTCTCTAGCAGGAAGAGAGGAAGTGGAGACTCTTTTCCATGGAAGGAGAGGAAAAACACAACAGGAGATGCACCGGCAGGAGAACAGTTCACTTAGACATCAGGCACAACCTGTCAATCCTTTGGATCCTTTCTTCCTCCCCCAGTTACACTAAAATCGTTCCCAAGTCACACATCTTTCACTTTCACTCCCATGGCTTGGAACAGGCTGCTCTGTACTCCTTGATGAAGTCCTGTTTCTTAAGACCCGTTGGACTGTTCCCCTTCTGTAGAGATTTCTTTAGTTCTCTGGGTCTGTTTTCTACCCACTCAATATCTCTATTTAGCTTTCATGATAGTTCAGTTCATTTGCTCAGTTGTGTCCAACTCTTTGTGACCCCATGGACTGCAGCATGCCGGGCTTTCCTGTCCATCACCAACTCCCGGAGCTTGCTCAAACTCAGATCCAACCAGCTCATCCCTCTGTCTTCCCTTCTCCTCCTGCCTTGAATCTTTCCCAGCATCAGGGTTTTTTTCCAGTGAATCAGTTCTTTGCATCAGGTGGTCAAAGTATTGGAGTTTTCAGCTTCAGCATCAGTCCTTCCAATGAATATTCAAGACTGATTTCCTTTAGGAATGAATGGTTTGAGCGCCTTGCAGTCCAAGGGACTCTCAAGACTCTTCTCCAACAGCACAGTTCAAAAGCATCAATTCTTCATCAAAGGCACACTTCAAAATTATTTTTGAATTTCTAATTCTTAGCACAGTGCCTGACACCCAGAAAGTGCTGAGTAAATGCTTATTGAATAGTAAATGAAATAATTTGCTTGATTAAATTTCCATTCTACTGAAACTAACCTGCCCTAATTGTGTGTTTAAGTAGCATCTAGAGAGGGCTAGGTGTCCCCTTGAGTTCCATGACACAACAGTAAATCCACTGGCCTTCTGATGTAACAGATGGAAGTCCCTGTCTGGCAGCTGCATTCAGCAACTTGCCAGTTCTGTGACTGGGTTGCTGCAGTTTCAACCCATGAAGAGACAGAGGAAAAACCTAGTATGAAAAACCCAGGTGCGTGTAACCAGGTAAACCAAATGACCAGTTTCAAAACCCAGGAATATGAGCTTTATTTTGGCAGTATATTTTTTATTGTAATATAATTGCTTCACAATGTTGTGTTAGTTTCTGCCCTACAACAAAGTGAATCAGCTATGTGTATACATATATCTCCTCTGTAAGCCTCCCTCCCACCCCACCCCAATCCTACCCTTCTAGGTCATCACAGAGCACCGAGCTGAGCTCCCTGTAATACAGCAACTTCCCACTGGCTATCTACTTTACACATGGTAGTGTATAGACATCAGCGCTTCTCTTCCAACTTGCCCCACCCTCCCTTGGGTCCACAGTCCAGTGTCTAGGTCTGGATCTCTGTTCCTGTCCTGCTGGTACATTCGTTGGTACCGTTTTTCTAGATTCCATATGTATGTGGTAATATATGATTTTGTTTTTCTCTTTCTGACTTACTTCACTCTGTATGATGCTTTCTAAGTCCATCTACATCTTTGCAAATGGCACAGTTTCATTCCATTTAATCAATGAGTAATATTCCATTGTACATAGGTACCATATCTTCTTTATCCATTCCTCTATCAATGGACATTTAGGTTGCTAAAGATACATGTACTCCATTTCGTTGCAGCACTATTTACAATGGCAGTAGGTATTGAGAGCTGTCCTAAAACTAAGAGGAGGACAGAGATCAAAGATTAGGGGCATAACCATGGATCCCAGGAAGAGATGATATAGGTTGCAGGGACTAGCAAATGATGACTCAGTTTTACCAGGCCTGAAAGATTATAAAAGTCAGGACTCTAGAATTACAAGTGATTTAAAAAAATGAATATAACTGCAAAAGAATATATAGAAAAGAATACGTCCCTCCTCTAGTATCCCAAAGCCCTCTCTGGGTGTCCTTATAGTGTATCATGCTGTCTTTTTGCATTACCAAACTGTAAGCCCTTGAAGAAAAGCCACTTCAACTTATTCCTCTCCTGTTCCAAACGCCCCCCTAGGAACCCAACGTATTGCCTGACACTTAATTTACACCTAACATGTTTTGCCGTTGAACTTTAAGAATGGAGAAGTGTCTGACTTATGCCCTCTAAGTCCTGGAGCTAAAGACAAGATTTTAACCCAGTGTGTTTTACTATGTGAATTTCAGGATATTTCTAGGAGTTCCTTGAATCTGAGTTCCTTGAATCTGCCATTATGAGACATTTTTGCCCTAAATTATGTATGATGACTAGAGCTTCATAGATGATAAACAGACATGAGCAGAAAAGGAAAAAAAAAAACACACAGAAACAACACAGAAATCTTTACTTTTTCTTAGTAATGATACACTAAACAGTGCTTTATGTAATGCCTGAGAAAGTAAAAGCTTCTTTAATTCCACTGCTATTTTGAAATGAAATCTGCCATTGTTCTGGCTATTTGTTGCTCCAGACAAGTTTGGGTGTGCTAGCTGACATATGGTGCAGTGACTCTGATACAGTGTTAGATGTCTGAGTGACAGAATGGTATCAGCTTCTTGCAGAAGTTAGCTCCAATTTTATTGAAAAAGAAGTTATCTGAGGAGATTGAGCGGTAACTGCATATGCATATAAATGCTCCAGCAGTCAAAGACTTGTAAAGTATCCACGTTTTCCAAACTGACTTACACAATAGAGAGAAAAACTCCTACTTTTCTTCCAGTCTTATATATCACTAAAGGGGCACTATAAAATATATTTTATATAAGTGTATATAAATATCATTGCTATAAAATATCATTGCTTCCCTTTCTTGCTTTTTATCACTATGAGGCCATATATAAGATTATATTAACAGTAAATGGACATCCTGGCCTATGCTTTCTTCACAGGGAGAATGTCATATTCTTACAGTTATCTCCTCATTTATTCCATATGAATTCAATGCGTTAATTGCCTATTTTATGGCAGACATAGGATCTGAATATGGAGAGATTCATAATTCATAGTCCTAGCCTTCAAAGTGCTCAAATGCTAAGAAAAAAAAAAAAAGAGTTATCATTTAATATCCTAAGTGCTATGATAAAGACTTTACAGGGTAATGTATTACCATGGAGGGGAAAAAAACCTCTAACTGCCCATCTGGAAGGATGGGAATTTGGAAGGGTTGGACATCTTTACAAGGAAATATCATGGGAAGTTTATGGCAATTCCACGGAAATTTTGGAGATACCATTGTAATACTTTGAGGTCTACTAGGCTAAGTAGGTTTCTTCCAAGCAGTAAACCAGTAAGAGTTTGCTGTTGAATGCAAAAGTCTTAATTCCGAGTGAAATGAAGATCTGGAATTTGCTCATTTAGCATGAACTATACCCACAGCTTGAATAAAGCAAGCCAAATAAATGAATGATTAATTCAATTCACACATAAGCAAGGTCCCTTAACCCAGTTTCCATGGCAATTGTTTGTCCAGACTGTAATCTTAGTTCTAGGTTTGCTCCCCTCTAAGAACCCAAAAAAGTGATGCAGGCTTAGTAACAAAGATATACACACTGATGGAGGTAAAGTTGATAAGCGTTAGGGCACCGTGGTAGTAGGAAACCTGGATGTAAAATTTGGGATATCAGGCCTAGCAATGGTTGGGAATAATGCTCTTTAGAAAATTATACATGGTGCGCCTGAAGGATGAGCGATACAGTTTGTAATCCATTATATCCCCCCAATACATAGCTGTTTACTCTTTTTTTTTTTTTAAACTGAAGTCTAGTTGAATTTCAAGATTCATTTCAGGTGTACAGTAGTGATTCAGTATTTTCGCAGATGATATTTCATTATAGATTATTACAAGATAATGGGTATTATTCCATTTTATACAGTAAATCCTTGTTGCTTATTTATTTTCTATATAGCAGTTTATATCTGTTAATTCAATACTTCTAATTTGTCCCTCCCCATTTCCCTCTCCCCTTTGGTAACCACAAGTTTGGTTTCTTTATCTGTGATTCTGTTTCTGTTTTGTATATAGATTCACTTGTATTATTTTTTAGATTCCATATATAAGTGACATCATATATAGTATTTGTCTTTGACTTATTTCACTAAGCATAGTATTCTCTAAGCCAAGCCACACTGCTGCAAATGGCAACGTTACATTATTTTTATGGCTGAGTAATATTCAATTCTATGTATGTACCACCTCTTTCCTAATCCAATCAACTGTTGATGGGCACTTGGGTTGCTTCTATGTCTTGACTATTATAAATAGTGCTGCTATGAACACTGGGGTGCACAAATCTTTTTTGATAAGTATTTCTTTTTTTCCCCAAATATATAGCCAGGAGTGGAACTGCTAAATCATATGGTATTTCTATGTTTAGCTCTTTAAGGAACCTCCATACTGTTTTCCATATGGCTTCACCAATTCACATTCCCACCAACAGTGTACAAGTATATCCCTTTCTCCAGATCCTTTCCAACATTTGTTTTGAAGACTTTTTGATGACAGCCATTCTGACTGGTATGAGGTAACACCTCATTGTGGTTCTGATTGGCATTTCTCTAATAATTTAACAATGTTGAGCAATTTTTTCAGGTGCCTATTGACCATCTGTGTTTTCTTTCAAGGAATGTCTATTTAGTTCTTCTGCCCATTTTTTGATTTGGTTGTTTGGTTTTCTGATATTGCATTGTATGAGCTGTTAATGTATTTGGGAAAATAACCCCTTGTCAGTTGCTTCATTCGCAAATATTTTCTCCCATTTCATAGGCTATCTTTTCATTTTCTCTATGATTTCCTTTGCTGTATAAAAGCTTTTAAGTTTAATTAGGTCCCATTTGTTTATTTTTGCTTTTAATTCTTTTGCCTTGGGAGATGAATCTAAGAAAATATTGCTGTGACTTATATTGACCATTTCAGAACCTTCTCTGACCTCGATCATGACTATTTAACTCCAGGCATAATGGAGATAGGGAGAGAGCAGACTGTCTCATTCATAGAACTTAAAGACAGTTTGTAGCTCCTAGGTGTGAGGAACTAGCTGCCAATAGAGACCTCCAGACGGAGTTCAGAAAGAAGCAGTTTATTGACAATTTCGGATCCGGGCCCCCACCAGGCCAATCGAAGGTGGGGAGCCCCGAACGCCCACTTTGGGAGCCTTTTATCCTATAGTTCGGGGGGGGGGGGTGAAGCTAGGCTACTCAGCAAAGCATGATTGGTTGGCAGGCAAGCAAGTTTATGTAACTATTGGTGATATTTGTGATTAGCGTCAAGATCCTGTTTCCTAGAGCTAGATCCTGTTTCTTAGGTTGCTGATCAAACATTGCAGTGGGACACCTGGTATTTATTGTTCCCTTTTTAAAATTTTGGGGCTTTCCGTCCCAGTAAAGCTGACCTAGTATTCATCTCCCTAGGAACGTTGACCTAGTACTCATACCTAGTATTCATCTCCCTGGGAACGTTGGCCTAGTATTCATACCTAGTATTCATCTCCCTGGGAACACTTTTACTTCCTTCTTCACTAGGGATATCTCTATAGGAATGAAGATGGAGGAACTTTCTCCTTATAGGGGTGCCCTTTCTTTTTCTTCCTGACTGTAATTTGGTTCTCTGTTTCACTATATACTTCAAAGAATTCTGAAGATCACTGCCCAGTATCCTTTCTAAAGTGATTCAAATCCATGACAAATCCACTTTCTGAGGAAGTGATTACAAGCCCTGGATGTTCCCCATTGCATAAACAATTATCACAAGAACTATTCTAACACATTTTTAAGAATAAAACTAATTTAAAACATTAACATGTATAATATTATAGTTTGAGGAAGTATATATTTAAGCTGTATAAAAAAGATAAATAAGAAAGTGTTAAGATGTTACAACTGCAAAATCTTTAGATTCTAAAGAGATTCTGTGTTCTAAATAGCGTTTTGCCCAGAATGGTTAGTGACTAATTTGAGGTGAACTGGGAGACTCTGAGCCATCTCAGAGTAGAGAAGTGTGGGCCAGTATTGCAATATTATAAAACATGCAATACATGTTCATTGAGGAAAAAGTAGAGAATACCAGGAAACACAAAGATTAAAAAGAAAAAAAAAAACCTGTAACCCCATGATTTATTAGATAACCATATTAGTAAGCTTTTAAAGTATATTTTCTGGATTTTTTTCATATGCTTTAGTTGTAAAAAAAAAAAAAGGAATTATATCCACATACTTTAAAAAATTATTTATCTATTTGTTTGGCTATGTCAGATCTTAACTGTGATGCGCAGGATCTCTGTTTGCTGCATGTATACTTTTTTAACCTGTTTCCTTTCACTTCATTTCAAGCTGAATGGTATAGCACTGTAGGAATTTTCACCATGATTTATTTAACCAGCATTGAAAATATCCTTTTGTTGACTGGCTCAGTTGTTTCCAATTTCTGTCGTAACTTTACAATGAACATCTTTGCAAGTGAATCTTTGCACACATCCTGAATTCCGTTAGGATGCATTTTTAGAAATGGAATTGAGGAGCCAAGGAATGGGCACATCTTTAAACTTTCTCAAAGTCTCAAATTTTCCTACAGAACGTTTGCATCAGCAGTGTTTGAGCTTACTCATACCCATAGTCTGGTTATTTGTGCTCATGGCCATTATTTTCTCACCCTAACTTGTGTCACTCATCACCACAATACTCCAATGACCACTGTAGAGATCTGGGACATTCAGCAGTTGAGAATAAAGTTCATTCCCTTAGAAACCTTTTTTTTTTTTCTTTTTTTCTTGAGTAGTTACACATGGCCATCACATGATCTTTTTCAGATTTCCCCAATCAATTAATGACATTTTAACTCAACTGAGAGTATTTCACTTATGGATGATCATCACAGTAAGCTATAATTTATGCTAAATCATGCGTGAGATTTCTCAGTAAGAAAAACGTATATTGTAGAACAGATCTTGAATGATTTAGCATTTAAACACCAGTGCTGAGGCACTGAATCGAGATTTTGGTTCAAGAGAGAGATGCTTCAAAACACTTTTTTCGCTTTGAGCCCAGATCTTGAAAATGTTTAGACAGTTATTTCATTTTAATCAATTAATTTGTTAAGTTCCCTAGCCCCCAGAGGGAAATGTTGCGAGGAGAAGTCGATTTCAATCTGTGGGGGAAATGATGACAATGGCGCTTTTAACAAACAGTTAAAGTTGTCTTCTGGAACAGCTGGGCTGCAGTCACCAACTAGAGTCCTTCTGCTTCTTTTTCTCCTTTTGAATTTTTTTTTTAACAACAAAAAAGAAAAAATTACAAAAGGCAATTCTATCTAAGAAAAAGAAAGGATTAAAAAAGGAAAGTCTTCATTTCGAAGCATCCACAGGACACCATGGAAAGCTCCCAAGCACTAGAAAAGAAAATCTCATTCTAGAGACATACATCAGAAGAAATCCTTCTGGATACAACTTAAGACAGGGGGTGAGGATGATAACACCACAGTATCTGTTTAAAGCATTGGGCTTTGCAGACTGCATATCCTCAAGAAAAAGATAACTTTAAGGAATTAGGGTAAATTCAGCATGTGGAGATTGCGTCACTTCCTCATATTGTTTTTTGATCTTTCAATGATGGTAGGATCTAGTGTGTGGCCCCAAAATGCACAGGTTCTATTGTTTGATGAGACATTTGTTCCTTACATGCATTCCAACCCACCAGCTAGAGATGCAGCTACATGACCCAGGACTGAGCTGGAGGAGACTGCACAGCCTCTGGTAACACAGCCAACTTAACTCAGACTCTGTCTGTTCATCCTCGGATTTTCCAGTGACAGTTTTTGAATCATTCTACAAGCAGCTTGTGTGTGTGGTGTGTGCGTGCAGTGTGCTTAGTCGTGTCTGACTTCTTTGTAACCCCATGGACTGTAGCCCACCAGGTTCCTCTCTCTGTGGGATTTCCCAGGCAAGAACCCGGGGATCAAACCCAGGTATCCCAACTTGCAGGTGGATTCTTTACCATCTGAGCCACTAGGAAGCCCGCAGGCAGCTTGCCAAACCACAAATTTCAAGCATTTTCTCCTTGCCAGAAGTGTTCTATGTTTCCAAACTTTCACAGACCTCAATTTAAAGTCATATGTTTAATTATATTCCACCAAATTTAATTTTAATTTATAAATATTCCAGAAAAAAAGCCTCTAAGATCAGATAGGGAACACAATTCAGGATCTTTAGAGAAACACTTTTTAAATTTAGCATAAAAATCAACACCACATAAAATAAGCCCTATTCATTTCTAAATTGTTGATAAGAGAAAAATCATACACATAAATCACAATTGCAACTATATTTTTTCCTTCAGTGAATCAACCATTTTTAACCTGCAAAACTTCCTTTACTTCCTTGGTAGCAAAGTCAGGTGCTATAAGAAAAAGAATAAACTTCTTCTGATAGTTTGCTAATTTTACTGACTCTAAAGATATCAAATATCATTTCAAAGAGAAAATGGTTTGTCACGGAGATAATAGAAGTAGTCACCATTCTTTATATATGTGTATTATATTAAAATGTATAACTTAAATTTGCTTATTAGTTACTTAAGCTGGTGACAGTTCTTTGAAGCATTATTTTTCACATTTTACATGAGTAAACAAGCTCAGAAATGCTAAATTACATGCAACAGAGTCATATGGGAATAAAGATATGGCTCTGAAATATGCACCCCACTCCAGTACTCCTGCCTGGAAAATCCCATGGACGGAGGAGCCTGGTGGGCTTCAGTCCATGGGGTCACGAAGAGTCGGACACGACTGAAGCGACTTAGCAGCAGCAGCAGCAGCATGTCACAAAACCCAAAGTATTACCATACTTTCCATCATGTCTCATTTTTCTGTGGTCACCTCAGCCATCCTCTAGAAGAAGGTGATGCAGTTTAGAAAACATTCCAGTCCTTCCTTGTTACCTATTTCTCTAGTAATCAATTCATTTCTGCAACAAATAATAAATGATTACTATATTTGACACTGTAGCATCAAGATGACTAATTTTATGGCCATAACCTCCAAGATCTCAGTTTAGCAAGCAAAATATACAGATATTTTTCAAATTAGTTAAAAGAGCCTAAAATTAGTTAAAAGGATAAGTGTATGTATCAGTAGAAAATACAGTGTGGCAGCCCACTCCAGTATTCTTGCCTGGAGAAGCCCATGGACAGGGGAGCCTGGCAGGCTACACTCCATAGTGTCACAAAGAGTCAGACACAACTGAAGCGACTTAGCAGACAAGCAGAGTGCTCAAACCTGCATTGAGGTGGGCTTTGCAATGTGACTGCATGCTAAATGTAGGTTGACCAAACAAGAGGTCCCAATCCATGCTCCCTCCTTTCAGATATTTTTTATTTCCATTATCAGACAAATTTGCCTCCTCTGCCACCTATTGGCAGGAAAAAACATTGTCTGGCTGAGTTCATCCTAAAAGCACAAACTCAGATGAAGATGATTAACCAAGAAACTGGTGTTACTACACATCATCTCCTCCACTGGTTGTGTTATAGATCAGGAGAAGAAAATATTGATGGCAAAACTGAGTTTTAGTTTGGAGAATTAACCCAGCAATTATTTCTCTGTGCATTACATTTACAGTCCTATACTGAGCATCCATACCCTGGTTTTCCTCCTAGTAAGTCCTTAAGCCTCTAAGAGCCTCAGTGTCCTTATATATCAAAAGATGACAAGGATATTGTCACTGACCAATTCACAATGAAGTTCAGAGACAAATGTGATAAACGTATGTGGCCATTGAATTACTTATCCTCAGGGATTCCCCCCTCTTTCCCACTGGGGGAAAAAAAAATTTCTTCGAAATAGCTGTTAAATTCATTTGCCTCATTTTCAAGAGGAAACAGCAGGGTCCCAGAGAGGTGATGCTTCAAGATGTGTTTGTGAACTTGAAGAAACCAATGACAGATCTGGCCCTATGGTTAGAACTAAGAAGAAGCTTAGAGACCCACAATAAAACAGCTACAGCCTCTCACCATTTTGTATCTTTATTTGTAGCTCCTATCACATTCTGAGTAATGGAGTCAGTGTGTGCATGTGCCTAGATCTTATGTAACAGAAATATCTTGTATTTTGCACAGTGTAGAATCAAGTACTTTATAAATATTAAATGGATGGACTGGTGAATGCAATAAGCTTATTTAGCATAATACATTTACTATGTAGTGAATGCATTCACCTGAGGCCCCCAAAGTCTTGGTAATTTGTTCAGTCAACAGAGTAAATCAGAACTGGGGCCAGAAGTCACTCTGAGGTTCTGATTCTAGGCTGTTACATTTTCCTCCATTGTTCCTCTCTTCCAGCAGGAATTCCAGACTGCCCAAGTCTTGAAATAGGTTGGTCTCCTCTGATCCTCTGAAGTTCTAGAAACTGTGGTTCTTTCTTTCCCAAGAAATGTATGAATCATTGATGACTGTGTCGGAATGGGACAAAGGTGCTGCAAGTATAGAAAGTGCTGGGATGCAAGTGAGTATAATAGCATATGGGAAGAAACCAAGCATGGCTTGCAAGCTTACAGCGGACAGAAGGCAGTGGGCCTGATTTATACTGCACCAAGCAGAGCAAATATGGTGAGCTATGTCATACATGACTATCCTTGTTCTGGACAAATCCAGCTCTGGGACAGTAACATAGTTGGATATCACTGCTTGTAAGAGTAGGGATTCACTGAACGGCACAGGTGGTTTACCACAACATATGTCTACCATAAGAAAGACAATTCCAAGAGCATCTTTTCTCAGGGATAGCCTTACCATCTGTGTAAAGAAACTGCTATAATGCTGATGACAGCTCGGGGCCTTTTGGCTAGCTTTATTTCTGAAAGCTACACAAAAGGAAAACCAAATATGATATGTTTTTATTGGTGGCTAGGTAAATCGACTATTGATAATAATGTAAGGGTCAGATTGGTTATTTCTTAGTCCATGCCATCGCAAAGAGTCAGACACAGCTGAGCAACTAACATGGGACTTCCCTGGTAGCTCAGACAGTAAAGAATCTGCCTTCAATACAGGAGACTCGGGTTTGATCCCTGGATCAGGAAGTTCCCTAGAGAAGGAAATGGCTGCCCACTCCAGTAATCTTGCCTGAAGAATCCCATGGACAGAGGATCCTGGCGGGCTACAGTCCATGCTGCAAAGAATCAGACATGACTGAGCAGCTAACACATACTATATACCTCCTGAGCACAGATTATAATATTACTTATAGGAATAAATAGCATTGTGCTAAATACTTATTTTTTAAAATCATTACAACAGTCCTATGTGGTTGACATTGTAGACGAACCCTGAGGTTCAGGTACATCAAAGGATTTGCCTGGGGAAGTGTGAGTAGGAAGGGCTTCCCAGGTAGCACTAGTGGTAAAAAAAAAAAAAAAAACCCACCTGCCAATGGAAGAGATGTAAGAGACGTGGGTTCAGTCTCTGGGTCAGGTAGATCCCCTGGAGGAGGGCACAGCAATCCATTCCAGTATTCTTGCCTGGAGAATCCCATGAACAAAGGTGCCTAGAGGGCTACAGCCTATAGGGTCGCGAAGAGTTGGACACCACTGAGCAGCTTAGCATGCACACATGCTTGTAACAGACACAAGCATAGATTCCATCTGCTGAGTCCTTGCCCTTAACCACTATCCTCTCAAATCCATATCCTGCCAAATCCAACCTTAATTTTCTGTTACCTATGCACTTGACTTATCCCTCCCACTAGACAGCAAGACCTTAAAAATCAAGTCTTACTGTGCCCCTTCAAAAAGCATTTGTCACAATGCTTTGCAGAAATGTGTCCTAAAATTGTGGAATAGTCAGACACTGAGATTTTGCATGTTGACGGATAGATAAATGGATGATAGATAGATACAAGAAAGGTTCAATTATTTGGGGAAGGGGGAATGGGAGAAGGAAGAGAATTGGTGGACTAGCAAAGGGAACGAGAAAAGACATTTCAGGTTTAATACTTGAGTTCTAACTTATCTCAGCCAACTCTAGTAATAAGATATGTCCTTGCAGAGAAACGGCTAACATCTCTTCTGATTTACACATAAAAGGATTTATTGCAGTTCTCGCCTCTGTAAAGCAATGTAAGATCAACAGGATTAGTGGTATTATATTGTGCTCTCTGCAGAGTTTAATGCCATTTCAAGCTGTTAAAAATTTATAGAAACAAATAAGAGAGTCCAATATCAGCTGAAGCTCTAATCCCCTCGAAATAAAGGATTGTTCCTAGGTTACAATTTCCCTTGCAAATGTAAATTCAAGCGACTGCAGTTTGCAGATAACATTACTTTCTTCTTGAGTCATGACTGGAGAAAGTCTGGCTGGGCATTCATGGACAAGTGACTGATGGAGCATAGTGTATCCATCAGTATCATTTCTTTATTATATCCACAGCATAGTGGGCAAGGAGTAAGGGTGATGGTAAAATGATTCCTCCTCTTCAAGAATGAAAGGAAATTGAACCTTAAAAAAAACAACTGCCTTACGAACATTAAAGTATAAAATCATCCTACCAGAGTGGACAGGTAAAGTCCTTTGAAGGAGGCACAGTAACTTGTAGGCCATTCATATTTATTCATTCATCTATTCATTTGTGCATTCTTAAGTTTAGAAGATAAAATGTGTCTCTCAGAAAGGAGATTCATAAACAATGGAAGACCAGAAAACCAAGTGTTTCTAAAATACATGGATACGTGGAAAGAGATGTGCCAGGTCACTCTTAGCACGTAATTCATTTGATTCTCTCCACTTATGATACTTCATAGATGTGAGGCTTAAAGAGTCAATTCAAAGATGTATTTTATTTTATATACTGCTTATTAAAAAAAAGCTTATAAAAAAAGCTATAATTACACTATGCTACCACGTTTTTTGAGTTTTTTTTTAATTGAAGTATAGTTGGTTAAAAAATATTGTGTTATTTTCAGGTATACAGCAAAGTGATTTGGTTATATATTTTTTCAGATTATTTTCCGTTATAGGTTATTGTAAGATTGAATGTAGCTCCCTGTATAATACAGTAAATCCTTGTTGCTTATCTATTTTATGTCTGATAATCTGTACCTGTTAATCCCCAAGTCCTAATTTATCTGTTGTCCACACTCTTTCCCCTTTGGTAACCATAACTTTGTTTTCTATGTCAGTGAATCTGTTTTGTATATAGATTCATTTGTATTATTTTTTATTCTTATTTATTTCAGATGTCTTTATGTGGCATGTGGGATCTTACTTCCCTAGCCAGGGACCTAAACTGCACCCCCTGCAGTGGAAACACTGAGTCTCACTGAACCACCAGCAAAGCCCTTGTATTATTCTTTACATTCCAGATATCATGCAATATTTGTCTTTCTCTGACATTTCACTAAGCATAATATTCTCTAAGTCCATCCGTGTTGCTGCCAATGGCAGTATTACATTCTTTTGTATAGCTGAATAGTATTCAATTATATATCACATCTTCTTAAACCAGTTGTCTGTTGATGGGCAGTTGGGATGTTTCCATGTCTCAGCAATCATGAATTCTGCTGCTATGAATACTGGGGTGCATGTATCTTTTCAAATTAGAGTTTTCATCTTTTCTAGATATATGCCCAGAAGTGGGACTGCTAGATCATTTGGTAGCTCTTTTTTTTTAAAATTGTTAAGGAAACTCCATACTGTTTTCCATAGTGGTTGCACCACTTTACATTCCCATCAGCAGTATGAGAGTGTTCCCTTTTCTCCACACTCTCTCCAGCATTTATTATTTGTAGACATTTTGGTGATAACCACTCTGATTGGTAGGAAGTGATAATTCATTGTGGTTTTGATTTGTATTTCTCTAATAATTAGTGATGTTGAGCATCTTTTAATGTGCCTGTTAGTCATCTGTATGTTTTCTTTCAAGAGATGTCTATTTAGGTCTTCTGCACATTTTTCCCTTTTTAAAAAAGTTGAGGTATGACTGATTTACAATACTGTGCCAATCTCTGCCCTACAGCTAAATGACTCAGTCATACAGATATATACATTCTTTTTTATATTCTTTTCCATTATGGTTTATCCCAGAAAACTGGATATAGTTCCTTGTGCCATATAATAGGACTTTGCTGTTAATCCATTCTAAATGGAATAGTTTGATAGTTTGACTCTATCAACCCAGCTTCCAAGCCCATCCCTATCACCCCCCCACCCCCACCCCATTCTGCCCATTTTTTTGATTGGGTTGGGTTTTTTCTTTCTTTTCTTTTATACTGAATTGTATGAACAGTTAGTATATTTTTTAAACTAACACTTTGTTTATCTCACCCTTTGCAAACATTTTCTCCAGTTTCATAGACTGTCTTTTCATTTTGTTGATGGGTTCCTTTGCTGCAAAAAGTTTCTATTTAGAGAAGATCTTGCAACATTTCTTTTAGGTTAGGTTTAGTATTTAGTATTCATCTTTTAGTTTTTGCTTGGCTGAGAAATTCTTTATCTCTCCTATTTTAAATGATAATACTGCTAGAAGAATATCCTAGGTTTCAGGTTTTTCCTTTTCAGGACTGAACATTTCATGCAACCCCTTCTGCCCTACAAAGTTTTTACAAAGAACTCAGTTGATAGCCTTATGGGAATTCCCTTGTAATTGACTTTGTTTCTCTCTTATCACCCTTAGAATCTTTAACTTTTCCAGTTTAAATAGAGTTAGTCCCCCACACATGAATGAGTTATATTCTGAAACCATGTTTGTAAGTCTAATTTGTTTGTTAAGTCCAGAAAAGTTAGCCTAGATACCTAGCTAACATGATTGGTTTTATAACATGATAGGTTTATAATACTTTTCACACAAATAATACATAAAAAACAAACACAAAAATACAGACATTCTTACAGTATAGTACCTTGAAGATAATATAGTAATATAGTCCAACAGTTGACATATAGGCACTGGCATTGAGTGAACAGGCAAAGAAGGGTTACTGACTGGAGGAGGGAGAAGAAGTGGGAGGTGGTAGAGCACGAAGGATTGTTAGCAATAGGAGATGGAGGGGAAGATTAATTTCACTCATACCCCATGTTGATGAAACACATGTTGACATCTTTGAAAGTTGACAACTTGAATGTTCAAATGTAGAGATGATCTAATATGTCTTGATGGGGTCTGTTTGGGTTCATCTTGTTTGGGACCCTTTGTGATGGCTATACCAGGATACTGTATTCTTCTTTGGATGTGGGAAATTTTCAGACATAATTTCTTCAAATCAATTTTTAATCCCCTTCTCCCTTTCTTCCTTCTGAAAACCCTATTATGTATGCATAGGTTGGCACATTTTATATTATCTCATAGATCTCATATGTTGCTTTTTTTTCATTTGTCTTTGTTTGTTGTTCTGATTGGATGATTTCCATTATTCTAACTTCCAGATCAGTTAATTTGCTCTTCTGCATGATTTATTCTGCTGTTCATTGCTTCTAGTTTGGATTTTATCTCAGCAATTGAGTTGTCTAATTTTGATTGGCTCCTTTTTATAGTTTCTAGTTCTTTGTTACAGTGATCTGAATTTCTATCAATAAAGTACTATAGGAATTAAGAAAGATTATTACCTCCCTTCTGAACTCAGGGTCTAGTAGACTGGCAAGGTCATTTTCATTATTTCTTCTTTGAGGGAATTTCTTTTGTTCTTTTAATCGGAAGTGGTTTCTCTGCTTTTTCATCTTAACTTTGTCTCTATGAATTTAGGAAGAACAGTTACCTACTGTGGCCTTGAAGGGTTGTTATTATTGTTGTTACTGTTGTTACTATGGGTAGGATTGTCCCCATGTAGACTGTGTGAGCCCAGTATTTTTGGTATGGATGCCTGCCACATCTTTCCTCAGGGTGCTGGCTGTTTCTCCCTGATAGGGGATGTGACTGATGGTGCGGTGTCCAGAGCCTGCCCTGGATGTTGGGAAGGGCCTATGCTTTGCTCCGTGGATCTCACAGCCCTGTCATTGATGGGGTCTGCTCTCCAACTTTTGGAGTAGAAACCCTGAGGTTTGGGTTCAATAAAGGGTCCCTTGTGCTTGTCTGTTTTGTCTCCAGGAAGGATAAGCTGAAGCAGGTGATGCTCATGTGGTCACAGTGAAATGACCACCTGTGCATGCCTCTGAGGTTTGGTCCAGAGGCAGCCCAAGGTCATGTCCCTTTCTCCATGTGTTCATTCCAGACCTGCTTCTAGGCTATCACTAGAGCCCAGGGCACTGTGCCTGCAGGAATCAAGGTGGCTTTGCTGGGACCTGAGCTGCCTTTGTGTTAGGGCTCTCCTGAGGCCTATCTGCCCCAGACCTGGTTCTAAGCAGCTGCGTGAGGGAGAAAGAACCAGAGCACTCAAACTGGGTGAGGAACCCCTGCACTCCTCCCCAGGGGCTTTCCACTGGAATGGTGCAAATCTACGCTGCTGTCTACCAGCCAGTATACATGGCAACAAAGTCCACAGCTGGCTGACCCGCCTTGGAACTGCCCTCCTGCTCCAAGGCTGTGAGTACTGATAATGGGCTCACAGGTCAGCCCGACCCCAGCTGTGTGTGTGTGCACATGGTCCACCACTTCGAGAGCTGTGCCCCACTATAGTTGTTGTGTGTGTATGCTCAGTCATGTCCCACTCTTTGCGACCCCATGGATTGTAGGCTGCCAGGCTCCTCTGTCCGTGAGACTTCCCAGGCAAGAACATTGGAGTGGGTTGCTATTTCCTTCTCCAGCAGATCTTCCTGATCCAGAAATCAAACCTGCGTCTCTGGCATCTCCTGCTTTGGCAGGCAGATTTTTTTAGCACTGTGCCACCTGGGGAGCCCCCTGTAGGCACCTTGACAAGGGGCTCAGAGGGTCAGCCTTGTCATTCCCCAGGCCCTCTGGTCAGTCTCTGCGCAGCTAGACCAAGTCTCTTCCTAGGGTCTGTCTGCCCAGGTGTCAGCACCGAGCTGCTATGCATATTAGCACCCCCGCCTGACTCTTGTTTCAGGCTAGGCAGTGCAGCTAGGTGGCAGCCACCAGCACTGGTCTCTCTCTGTCCCGAGGGCTAGCAAGCTAGCGGAGAAGCACACAGAGTCCAGGCTCCTGCAGCAGCTCGCATCTGTTTCAGTCTACAGCAGGGCTTCACAGGCCGAGGGCCTGCCAGCAGGAAACCCCCTACGTTCACAGATCCCTCCCAGTGATGCCAATCCCATCGTAAAGCCTTGTTTTGATCCTATCTGGTTCTATGAGGATCTTTCTTGCAAGATTGGTTGTGGAAGAGATCTTCTGCCAGTTTCCAGCTGATTTTACGTGAAAATTGTTCCACTTGTGGATTTAATTTCAATGTGTTTGTGAGGCAGGGGAGGTCCACATCCTCCTACTCTACCATCTTGATCCCATCCACTATTGAATTTCTATTGTTTACCTGTACACTTATTCCTTCTCCTAAACTGCAAACTCCTAGAAACCAAAGATCAAGTCGTCTTGTGACTGAGATGTGTCTTTATTTTATCCTAAAGCAGAGTGCTGATTAAGGCTTTACGTTGTACAGCTTGCTATTGTCCACCACCCTCAAACCTCCTCCCCACCTTTCTCCGTTTGGCCTTCTGACCCAGGAGACTGATCTGCAGGGGCCACCTCAGCAGTCCTCAAGGTACAGTCCTCCAATCCCTGGGTTTCTGCAAGACTTTTTCAGAAGGTACACAAGTCAAAACTATAAGAATACTAAGACAGTACTTGCCTTCTTCACTGTGCTGCCATTTGCACCGATGGTGCAAAAGCAAAGGTGGGTAAAACTGCTGTTGCCTTAGCAGGAATCAAGGCAGGGCACCCACTTGCTGGTATTCATTGTGTTCTTCCAGCTTCCCTGGTGGCTCAGACAGTAAAGAATCTGCCTGCAATGCTGGAGAGCTGGGTTCGATCCCTGGGTCGGGAAGTTCCCCTGGAGGAGGGTGTGGCAACCCACTCCAGTATTCCTGCCTGGAGAATCCCATGGACAGAGAAGCCTGGTGGGCTACAGTCCACAGGGTTGCAAAGATGGACACAACTGAGTGACTTTCACATTCACATTGTGCTCTCCACTCACTCAGCACTCTCAATTCTTAAAGAAATGTCAGCTTCTTTTAAGAATGCCCATGACAAAAGAGCAAAAACAGTACTAATTTCATTCACTCACATCTTTTGTGTCCATATCTTTTTAATATTCCATGAAATAAGAGAGGAGTATGCAGAAAGCATTCTTCTACTGTACACCCAAGCATGATGGTTATTTCCAAGAAACGCGTTGGCAGGATTGTTTAAACTGCAGGCTGAATATCTGCTTTGCTCATGGAGCACCATTTGGAAATAAGACTAACAGATAAACTACAGGTATTCAGAATTGGCTTTTGGCAGGTATCTTCTCAAAAATAACACAAGTAAATCTGTCATTTTGAGAGAAACCGTTGTATTTGTTGCCAATGATAAAATTTGAGCTTTTAAGCAAATATTAGAAGTTTTGAAATTTATATTCGCTCCAATGAGACTGACAATTTCCCAAAGCTTAAAAATTTTTCTGATGAGATTGGTGGCACTGTTAACAAAACTGATTCTTTTATATTGTATATTCAAGTGTGTCAATAGGTAGTAGATTTGCATAATTCACTAAATCAATATTTTCCAAATGACCAAGGCATAAAACTACACAATCATGCATGGGTAAAATGTATATTCAAAGTACAATATAGACCAATAGATTTTAATATCACCAAGTACACAAAGTTCATTGGTATAATTTCAGATTCCATATTGCACTAACCTTTAAGAAACTACTTGTTGAGATCTGGTGCATTATTAAAGGAGAATATGCATGATTTTTGGAAGAGATATTTAAATGCCTCCTTTTCTAACTGCCTCCTTTTCTAAGCTTTTTTTTTCCACACACTTCAACCAAAATAGTATGTCACCACATTTTGAATATAGAAATCAATATGAAAATCCAGTTGTCCTGCATGAAGCCAAACACTAGTAATTTTCCAAAATGTAAAACCATGTCACCTACTTACTAGCTTTTGAAACACATAGTTGTTTTTCATTGTAATGTTTCTTTATTAACATGCAATGGATTTATTACTTTTTAATTCAATTAATTTTTTATTTTTAGTTTCTTAGCTTTTATTTCTAATGTGGTATGTATCAATGGGTATAAGCTACATAAACAGTTCTTGGGGGTCCTTGATAATTTTTAAGAATATAATGGAGTTCTGAGACCAAAAAACTTGAAAGCTGGTAGTTTATATAAATGGATCATCTTACCTCTGCCTTCTGTTTGATCAGAGATCAAATCCCTCCAAGAAATCAGAGAAAAGGGGTGGGGGGTGGGCTGGCAGTGGATGTTGATTCCTCCGACTGTCTCCCTGCAGGGTCACTTGGGCTGGTTGTATCCCTCCTCCTTTAACAGTCACCCTCAGACCCTGTCTTACAACTCTCTCACCCTGACTTCTAGGAGCACACCCCCAACCCTTTGCTTTGCAGTGGTATTGGTTTTGCTGTTATTATAACAAGGTCATAGCCCTATGTCTCACTATCACTGCTGCTGCTGTTGCAAAGTCGCTTCAGTCGTGTCCAACTCTGTGCGACCCCATAGACGGCAGTCCACCAGGCTCCCCTGTCCCTGGGATTCTCCAGGCAAGAACACTGGAGTGGGCTGCCATTTCCTTCTCCAATGCATGAAAGTGAAAAGTGAAAGTGAAGTCACTCAGTCATATCTGACTCTTCGCGACCCCCTGGACTGCAGCCCACCAGGCTCCTCTGTCCATGGGATCTTCCAGGCAAGAGTCCTAGAGTGGGATGCCATTGCCTTCTCTGCTCACTATTCCTATGTTTCCCTATTCTATGTGTAAATTAGCTTCTTGTTGAGTCTTAGCTGATAGAAACTGATTGAGGCATTTTTATCTTCTATACACATACACTGAACTATAAATGAAATAAAAACCCCCTTTGGAGTTTCTTCACAATACAAACCTGAATCTTCCTAATTACTTTCTGGGTAGGAAGAGTCACTGAGATTCTTTTCCATGCTTTGTGCCATCACGTCATGGCGAGTTCATGTTTCTTAAAAGAATTAGTCACATTTGTCTCCAGATTTTTTTCCCAGGTGTGTTGATCCATTTTGCATGTTTTGATGCTGACACTTTTGACTTTATGCATATGAAGACTTTAACAAGCCACATCTCTATTGCTACCTGGCCAGCACAAAACAATTTTCTATTACCTGGCATAATTTTGGATATTAAAATGTGATCATATATGTCTTAGAATTAATGAAATATGATAGCTTAATTCCGTGCTCAGCAAACAACCTCTATTATTTGGCTTCAACCAACTTCCAAATCCTTCCATTATTACAACCTTGTGCTGTGCTGTTCTTAGTCACTCAGTCATGTTCGACCCTTTGCAACCTCATGGAGTGTAGCCCTCCAGGCTCCTCTGTCCATGGGGATTCTCCAGGTAAGAATACTAGAGTGGGATGCCATGTCCTTCTTAAGGGGATCTTCCCCACCCAGGGATCGAACCTGGTCTCCCACATTGCAGATGAATTCTTTAATGTCTGAGCCACCAGGGAAGTATTACATACAACCTTAGTTCACTTATTTCACAGATACTTTAGATATAAAGATCAACTTGCAAAATTATACAGAATACTGAAATTCTTGACTCTAGGGAAAGTGGGAGATTACTAGTCCATCAGTTCAGTTGCTCAGTCATGTCCGACTCTTCGCGACCCCATAAATCGAAGCATGCCAGGCCTCCCTGTCCATCACCATCTCCTGGAGTTCACTCAGACTCACGTTCATCGAGTCCATGATACCATCCAGCCATCTCATCCTCTGTCGTCCCCTTCTCCTCCTGACCCCACTCCTTCCCAGCATCAGAGTCTTTTCTGATGAGTCAACACTTCGCATGAGGTGACCATAGTACTGGAGTTTCAGCTTTAACATCATTCCTTCCAAAGAACATCCAGGGGTGATCTCCTTTAGAAAGAACTGGTTGGATCTCCTTGCAGTCCAAGGGACTCTCAAGAGTCTTCTCCAACACCACACTTCAAAAGCATCAATTCTTCGGTGCTCAGCTTTCTTTGCAGTCCAACTCTCACATCCATACATGACCACAGGAAAAACCATAGCCTTGACTAAAGGGACCTTCGTCGGCAAAGTAATGTCTCTACTATCTAGGTTGGTCATAACTTTCCTTCCAAGGAGTAAGCGTCTTTTAATTTCATGGCTGCAGTCACCATCTGCAGTGATTTTGGAGCCCCCCAAAATAAAGTCTGACACTGTTTCCATTCTTTCCCCATCTATTTCCCATGAAGTGATGGAACCAAATGCCATGATCTTAGTTTTCTGAATGTTGGGCTTTAAACCAACTTTTTCACTTTCCTCTTTCACTTTCATCAAGAGGCTTTTTAGCTCCTCTTCACTTTCTGCCATAAGGGTAGTGTCATCTGCATATCTGAGGTTATTGATATTTCTCCCAGCAATCTTAATTCCAGCTTGTGTTTCTTCCAGTCCAGCATTTCTCATGATGTACTCTGCATATAAGTTAAATAAACAGGGTGACAGTATATAGCCTTGACGTACTCCTTTTCCTATTTGGAACCAGTCTGTTGTTCCATGTCCAGTTCTAACTGTTGCTTCCTGACCTGCATACACATTTCTCAAGAGAAAGATTAGGTGGTCTGGTATTCCATCTCTTTCAGAAATAGCTGTCACCAAATTACGTTCAGCATATTTTAACAGGTAAGCCGGACTTTGCAGTTTGAGGTTCTCTCTCTCTCAAAGAAGATAGGACCCGACTTTCCTGAGCATTAAGGATGCCTGGGCTTTTCTCGTAGAACGTGGTGTGGGCCCCTGTCCCAGGCACTGCCTCCAGCCTCTAAATGGTTGCTCAACCCTCAGGTATCCCTTTGGAGAAACTCCCTGGTCTCCCTCCACCCCAGCCCTAGGACAGATTCCACAAGGAGATCCCTTTGAATTTTTCTCAGTTTTTGCCTCATCTTTACTTTGGACTTTTTCCTCTTTTGTTTAACAAATTTGTCATTCTGGACAGCTGATCCAACTGCTCCTCTTAATTACATTTAT
This sequence comes from Raphicerus campestris, assembly GCA_006410735.1. Lineage (NCBI taxonomy): Eukaryota > Metazoa > Chordata > Mammalia > Artiodactyla > Bovidae > Raphicerus > Raphicerus campestris. The sequence goes on from SJYW01040311.1 coordinate 959,021, forward strand.
TCTGTTTCCCTCAGGCCTTCTCTTTATAATTAGTTTGCAATTTCGGCTTTCCAACATCAGTCACTTTTTCTCCTATTCCTCCAAGTCTAAGATGGCAAATTCTTATTTTCCTTTTTTTTTGTCAATTCATTTCTGGTCCATCATTAAGCCGTCATCCACAGAGCCCTGTTTTTCATATACACACAAATTCATTTGTCAGATAATAAAAAAAAAGGAATGTGGTTACAGAGGGCACAGACTGCAACATGTAGCAACATTGTTTTTTAACATTTATCCAGACACCAGATATTATTATGCTGAGAAGTGTACATGAATTAACCGCATAATCCTAAACACAAGCAAGCAAACGTAATTAATGATAAACACTGAGGTTTGGTGGTGGTGGCGGTTTAGTCACTAAGTTGTGTCCAACTCTTGCAACCCCATGGACTGTAGACTGCCAGTCTCCTCTGCCCATGAGATTCTGAGGCCTGGCTGCTGCTGCTGCTGCTGCTGCTGCTAAGTAGCTTCAGTTGTGTCGACTCTGTGCGACCCCAGAGCCAGCAGCCCATCAGGCTCCCTTGTCCCTGGGGTTCTCCAGGCAAGAACACTGGAGTGGATTGCCCTTTCCTTCTCCAATGCATGAAAGTGAAAAGTGAAAGTGAAGTCACTCAGTCGTGTCCAACTCTTAGCAACCCCACGGACTGCAGCCCACCAGGCTCCTCTGTCCATGGGATTTTCCAGGCAAGAGTACTGGAGTAGGGTGCCATTGCCTTCTCTGTCTGAGGCCTGGAGAGGTTACTAATTCATCCAAAGTCATAAAACTAATGGATCCAGCAGCCCAGACTGAGTTTGTGTTTCTGGCCACAGAGCCTAAACTCGGGGCTTTCACACCTTATTTCCTGGACATCTGCTTTGACAAGGCATTGTTCTAGGCAGTGAGAGGGAGACAGAAAATCAGAGAGAAAGCAGCTTGCATTCCAGCAGGTGAAAACAGATTGTCATAACACTAGCACCTGGTAGAATGCAATCTGCACTCAGTAAAATCCAAACCAAACCCAGAGCATAGAGGAGAATTCCAGCTGCAGAGACAGGAGGGCTTTGAGGACGAACTGGCATTTGAACTGCACTTGAGTGATGGGTAGAATATAATGAGAAAGCTGTTAAAAGGAGCAGAAAGTAGGCTGAATGCCTAAGGGTCTAGGGGAGGGAAGAAAAGGAAGCTGGGAAACGGTTATTTATTATCGCCTGTCACTATTTGTGATTCTGCTTCTTAGATTCATGGTCAGCCCAAAGTCAAGCTCAGCACGGAGAGCCCACCCCTCCCGTCAGGTCGGTCTGTGAGCTGCTGCCATTCCCCAACCAGCTGCAGCTCTGCCCCAGGTACCAGGCCCCAGATGCTGTCACTGAATTCTTAAAAGGTTTCTCCTGTCTCCCTGCCTGCGATCCCCTCGCTTCAGCTCACACCCTGGCTGTCATTTCATTCTTCACACTTGCCCAGCCTGAAAGAGGTGCACTGTGCTGAACAATGGAGTTATCACCACAAAATGACAAGAACAGCGGGACCCTGCAGAATCACTGGGACTAGGGGTTATAAGAAGGGGGCAAAAAAAGACGAAAAATACCTGACAGCCTCTGGGCAAATCTGACCCCCACTGGCACAGAGTACCGAAAGGTTGGCATGTCTTAGGTGGGTCACGGGCTCTCCATTCCCTGCCACACCCACCTCTGCCTTTGTCTTACAGATTTCCTTGGACACCTGAGAGCACTGAGTTCTGATTTACGAGCTGATGAACACGTAACTCTTAAAAGAAATAATGCCACCTTAGGTAGGTTTATTCCTATGTCCTTGAAGTGAACTGAAGTCATTTAGTCGTGTCCGACTCTTTGCGACCCCGTGAACTGTAGCCCGCTCAGGCTCCTCTGTCCATGGGATTCTCCAGGCAAGAATACTGGAGTGGGTTGCCATTTCCTTCTGCATGGGATCTTCCCAACCCAGGGATCAAAACTGGATCTCCTGTATTGCAGGCAGATGCTTTATCCTCTGAGCCACCAGGGAAGCGGTAGGTTTCTTCTTTTTGTTGCAATGCAAAGTGGGATTGTCGCATTTATTTCCCTTTCTGATCTTTCATTGTTTGTGTATAGGAATGCTAGAGATTTCTGTGTATTAATTTTGCAACTTTACTAAACTCATTGGTTAGTTCTAGTAGTTTTCTGGTAGCATCTTTAGGATTTTCTATGTATAGTATCATTTCATTTGCAAACAGTAACAGTTTTCATTCTTTTCCAATTTGGACTTTTTTTTCTTTTTCTTTTCTAATTGCCATAGCTAGGGCTTCCAAGACTATGTTGAATAATTAGTGGCAAGAGTGGACACCCTTATCTTATTCCTGATCTTAGAGGAAATACTTTCAGTTTTTCACCATTGAAAATAATGTGTGCTGCGGACTTGTTATATATGGCCTTTATTATGTTGAGGTAGGTTCCCCCTTTACCCACTTTCTGGAGAGTTTTTAATCACTGGGGGCTTCCCTGGTGGCTCAGATGGCAAAGCATCTGCCTGCAATGCAGGAGACCCAGGTTCTATTCCTGGGTCGGGAAGATCCCCTGGAGAAGGAAATGGCAATCCACTCCAGCACTCTTGCCTGGAAAATCCCATGGACGGAGGAGCCTGATAGGCTACAGCACATGGGGTCACAAAGAGTCGGACACGACTGAGCGACTTCACTTTCACTTTTAATCATAAATGGGTATTGAATTTTGTCAAAAGCTTTTTCTGCAACTATTGAGATGATCATATGGTTTTTACGCTTCAATTTGCTAAAATGGGGCATCACATGAATTGATTTGTATATATTAAAGAATCCTTGCATCCCTGGAATAAATCCCACTTCATCATGCAAGGTTTCAGTTCAGTTCAGTGGCTCAGTTGTGTCCTACTCTTTGCAACCCCATGAACCGCAGCATGCCAGGCCTCCCTGTCCATCACAATTCCCAGAGTCCACCCAAACCCATGTCCATTGAGTCGGTGATGCCATCCAGCCATCTCATCCTCTGTCGTCCCCTTTTCCTCCTGCCCTCAATCTTTCCCAGAATCAGGGTCTTTTTAAATGAGTCAGCTCTTTGCAACAGGTGGCCAAAGTATTGGAGTTTCAGCTTCAACATCAGTCCGTCCAATGAATATCCAGCAAGGTTTATAATCCTTTTAATGTGTTGTTGGATTTGGTGTGCTAATATATTGTTGAGGATTTTTCTAAGACATGAAAGCAACCTAAATGTCCATCAACAGAGGAGTGGATAAAGAAGATGTAGTACATATATATAGTGGAATATTACCCTGCCATAAAAAGGAATGAAAATACATCATTTGTAGAGACATGGATGGGCCTAGAGAGTGTCATACAGAGTAAAGTAAGTCAGAAAGAGAAAAACAAACATTGTTTATTAACACATATATGTGGAATCTAGAAAGATGGTATAGATTATCTTATTTAAAAGCAGAAATAGAGACACCGAAGTAGGGAATGAATATGGATACCAAGGAGGGAAGAGGGATTGAGACGAATTGGGAGGCTGAGATTGACACATATGCACTATTGATACTGCATGTAAAATAGTAGCTAATGACAACATACTGTGTAGAAGAGGGAACTCTACCTAATGCTCTGTGGCCACCTGAATGGAAAGAAAATCCATAAGGGAGGAGATACATGTGGCTTACTCATTATGCTGTATAGTGGAAACTAACACAAGATTGGAAAGCAGCTATACTCCAATAAAAACCTTCAAAAAAAGAACCAGTGCCCCGATGCCTTGATTAATACTGTTAGTTAACACGAAAGCTGAGAGTGAAAGCCCAGAATTTCCTCTCACTCTGGTAAATTTTACAGCTATATCACACCTACCCACGTTGTAAGGGAAGCCGGAGCATCTAGGATTTGCAGAGAAACTTTGAATACAATATTCACAGAGCTTACAAAAGGAGTCAACCTCTGTCCTTTTATATGTATACCTCTGCCCTTTTATATCAGAGAAGGCGATGGCACCCCACTCCAGTACTCTTGCCTGGAAAATCCCATTGACAGAGGAGCCTGATAGGCTGTGGTCCATGGGGTAACGAAGAGTCGGACATAACTGAGCGACTTCCCTTTCACCTTTTACTTTCATGCATTGGAGAAGGAAATGGCAACCCACTCCAGTGTTCTTGCCTGGAGAATCCCAGGGATGGGGGAACCTGGTGGGCTGCCGTCTATGGGGTCGCACAGAGTCGGACACGACTGAAGTGACTTGGCAGCAGCAGCAGCAGCCCTTTTATGTGTATGCCTCTGTCCTTTTGCTGTGTCAACTTGCCCCCCCCCCGTAGACAGCAGCCATTTAATTTTGTTTATGGATATCCAGCTCTATTCCAAAAGAATTTATTATCTTTCAAAGATATATAAGACATATCAAGATAAGAAATTAGAGGTAGATGATAAACAGAAACAAGGGCATAGGATAGAAATGAGGTTGACATAAACAACCTTTCATGAGGTCCTATTCGCCAGTTATAGGAAGTGGCGTATTTGCCTCAAATTTTTCCTAACAGTTAATTTTTTCTTAGTCTATTCTGCTTCCCAAAGATAAACTATTAAAAGAAAAAAGCAATAATTTTTCATAAATAAAGCAAAAAGTTTCACTGAAGGGATCTGGCATTGCATAATATGACAAACCAGACACTCAACACCCTCCAATAGATTCTGTTTGTTTTTCAACTGGTGACTACAAAACATAATTTACATAGGTTGATTACAAAGCATAATTTACATAGGTTACTTACGACTTCTAATTTCTGCACAACAAATTCCTGGGGAAACTTGAAGTTTTTGTAAAGTTTCCAGAAGTATTGCCTATGTATTTATTTCATAAATAATTCTCTCACTTACTGATATATGAACAATGTTCAGATATGTATAGACACTATCATGACTATATAGATGATTATATAGATACTTAAATTTGGCACAAATTCATAGAGGATTATCTTCTCATTCTGTATTTGGCAATAGATACTAGAAGTACAATTATTGCCATGGGGGTGATGGTGGCTCCACGTGACTTTGTGATAGGGAAACCAACTCCATCTTCAAAGACAGAACCAATACAACATAGTCCTTAACAGCCACCATCCATCCCACCTGGTCTGTGCAAGTGCTGTACCACGTGACAAATAGCTATGTTCTTATTTTTAATAAATCCTATTATCCCCCTTGTTAAGAGAAATTGAGAAGCATTCATTTGGAGAACTTAATAGACTCTCTGTCCTATGAGCCCTTCTCTATGAGTATTTTTCTCTTGACTAAGAGTTTGAATAGAGCACAAGAGAATTCAGATTTGTAATCCTTGACGACTAAGGTCTGTCTAGTCAAGGCTATGGTTTTTCCTGTGGTCAGGAATGGATGTGAGAGTTGGACGGTGAAGAAGGCTGAGCACCGAAGAATTGATGCTTTTGAACTGTGGTATTGGAGAAGACTCCTGAGAGTGCCTTGGACTGCAAGGAGACCCAACCAGTCCATTCTGAAGGAGATCAGCCCTGGGATTTCTTTGGAAGGAATGATGCTAAAGCTGAAACTCTAGTACTTTGGCCACCTCATGAGAAGAGTTGACTCATTGGAAAAGACTCTGTTGCTGGGAGGGATTGGGGGCAGGAGGAGAAGGGGATGACCAAGGATGAGATGGCTGGATGGCATCACGGACTCTATGAACGTGAGTCTGAGTGAACTCCGGGAGTTGGTGATGGACAGGGAGGCCTGGTGTACTGCAATTCCTGGGGTCACAAAGAGTGGACACGACTGAGAGGCTGAACTGAACTGAATCCTTGACAAATACCTGCCTTGGACACTTTTCTCTTGCCACTTAAATTCAAAATGGTATGTTTTAACTTAAAGCTGAGTTAGTGGATCAGTTGACATTCTTTTGCAAAACTCAAGAAGCCTAACAAAGATACATACCTCTCACCTCCATTCAGAGAGGGGATTCAGGCAATATGTGGGTAGAAAGTTGGGTTTTTAGTCACCTTTATATCTGCATCCCTCTACCTAAACCTCACAGACTAAAAAGCAATCTATATTCCAGAAGACGCTAAATAGAATGGCCAAAATTGCTTATCCCAGAATATTCCACAATCAAATGACTGCTCTGCCATTTTAAAATATCATTCATGGAATGTCTACTTTTAAGTTATTTTCTATTTCTTTCATGAGAAACATGTGCCATGAGTACTGAGTGAAGTGCCTTGCTATGTAAAGTTATTAAATATGAACTAATTAAATATTATTTCCCTGAAAAATCATTTTTCATCTTAGGATACACAATCTGTAGTTTTCCTCCTCCATAATAATTAAATGGCATGTTACAGTGTATACTAAGATCTCTCCTAGATCACAATATTGAAAACATAGCAGCTTTATATAAAAGAATGTTCATCCCAATGTGCTATCAGATGATAAGAAATTAATTAAAATGAAAGTAGAGTAATTTAATTCTTTAAATTTAATTCTTTAAAGTAAATAAAATAGAGTAATTTAATTCTTTAAAGCATTTGAATGTTATTGGTTGAAAAAATGGGAATTTTATACAGAACCCCCACTCTCAGAAACATTTAACCTTAAGGAAAAACTTAACCATCAATAAATGAAAGCTTCCATCAAGGAGCTACATTGGTCTAAGCAAAACTGCTTTAAACATACCCGAGTGCCTGGACTAAAGAAAAATCCTCTGCTATCATCCAATCTGGGCTTCCCTGGTAATCTAGCTGGTAAAGAATCTGCCTGCAGTACATCATCCAATCTATCATCCTTCTGGCAGTAAGAGACCAACCCCATCCTTCAGACTAGTGGCTGCTCCATCACATTCCTGACACAGATAAAGCAGTGATATTCTCTCTGAATTCCCTATGTCTCCTCCCCTTGAAGTAAAGGGTAATGGCAAAATCTGGGAATCATCATAGCAGAACACAGAAAAGTACAACAGAACTATTGGCTACTGTTTTCCTCTGCCATAACAAAGGAGGTTTTCTGGTCAGATACTAGGTAAATATAAACCTCTGACTCCCTCTAGGGTTCAGAAACATCCTGGTACAAGTTAAAACATTTGTCACCCAAGTGATAACTGTATCTTCTAACCACCACAGTAGTAGTTGGACCAGGAACAATGCCTCAGCACTGGCCTCCTTACTCAGGGTATTAGCTTCTCTCGGTGGGTAAGACAATTCCTGGAATCAGTAATACCTCCAGGACTAGAGTAAGATAACCCGAAATCAGCAATTCTTAGAACCAAGAGGACCTCTAAGTCTATGTGGTCTAGCTCTCTCACTTTACAAGTGAAGAAACTGAGGCAAGGAAAACTGTAAAGACCTGCCTGGGGCCACACTTCTCATTCGTGATGGAGAGAGAACTGACCTTCAGAAGTCTCCACCGTTCATTTGAGTTCACCTTAAGGATATGCTCTGTTGTGGACACAGTAGAGGCATCCAGCCTTCTGAAAGGTAGTCGTGGCTTGGGTAAGTTCATTTCATTTGACGGATGGCTCCAAGTAGAGAGAATATGTTTTTCTCTCTTCGAGCTATTTATTCTGAGTCATTGCTTAGGCTGGTGGCCTCCATTTGAATGATTCATGGCATGACAGGCACTTCAGACTTGAAACTCTTAAAATGTCATTGGGCCTATGATGTATTGGATTTTACTTAACACAGGGAAAATGCAACTTGTTCAAAAGTGATATTTTTCTATCCCTCTGTAGTTGGGGTTTGGTGAATGGTATCATAAGAAATTTCAAATGGAAGCTTTCAGTTTGGGGATTTTTTTCCTGCTAGCAAAATTTGATAGTCTATATAGTGTATATATTATAAACTAGTTTGCTTTGTCACTAGTAAGTTTGGAAAATAGTTACAATTGAGTTTGTGGCCTAGACTCCACTGATTTACCAACACTATGATTTGATTCTCATCCCAGTTGACAGCCTTCTCTGCAATGTCTCATATGTTACCAAGAAGAAAAAGACTGGATTCAAATCCAAGTTTACCTTTGCCACTTCTGCAGCCTTAGAAGAACCATCAGCTTTTCTTTATCCTGGTTTTCTAATCTCTGAATCTTTGATACCAATTCCAGTTTTGTCTACATCATGAAGGATATTGTACAGGATAGCCAAAATTAACCTATTAACAGATGCTTTAAAGAGAATACAGTTTTCTATCATTTAAAAAAGTAGGTCTCTTAATATCCTTAACCCCACAGAAAAAAGAAATTATTCAGACAGGTCATAAGGAATTCAGGCTTCCCCGGTGGCTCAGTGGTAAAGGACCTGCCTACAAGGCAAGAGATGCAGTTTTGAATCCTGGGTTGGGAAGATCCCCTGGAGGAGGGAATGGCAACCCACTCCAGTATTCTTATCTGGAAAAATCCCATGGACAGAGGAGCCCTGTGGGCTACACTCCATAGCATCACAAAGAATCAGATGTGACTGAAGTGATGGAACACATGCACACATATGAAGAATTCAAGCTCTGTGGTGGGGTAGGTTCCTTGGGTAGAGAACCAAAAGGGAATGTAGCATTTTCAATAATTAAATCACGTGGTGTGTGTTTATAGGAGCCAAATATGGACTGAGGTTTTGGACAGAAAAGCAGCTATGAGGCAGGGGTGGGTGATAGAAGGAGTGGTGTAGAGATTGAGAGGTAAGGTTACTCTAAACAAAGGACAAATATAGGAGGAGAGAAAAAAGCAAAATATTTAACAATAGTGGGTGAGGTAATAGAAATGCTAGGAAAACCAGGATAGAAAAATAAATGGATATCTCCTCCTGCAGGTTCCGTTTCCATTTATACTCCTTAGTCTTTACACCTATGTGTAGTGTTAGTGAGTGATTCAGTGAATAAGTATTTATTAAGAGGCACCTACTGTATGCTGGGCTCTGTTCTAGACCTTGGGAAAATTAATGAATACCACAGATGAAAAGTCTGACCTCATATTACTTACATTTTAGTAGCAGGCAGGGGAAGGGAGGAAGAATGAGCAACAAATAGAAAAACAGACATTTTCTACAGAGGTAATTTCAGAGTGTGATTAGTGCCTTAAAACATAAGTAGGGCAACAAGATCGATAAAGGCAAGTGACTAAAGGGCACTAAATTATCTAGGGTAGTCAAAGATGAACTCTCTGAGGAGACGGCATTGAGCTCACAACTCTTTGGGTTGTAAGTGGTAAAAATCCACATCAAGCTACATTAAGAACAGATTTTATTGACCCAAAAGGTGAATGGGTTACTGGAATAGCCCTGAGATTGAATGAGCAATTGCAAGGTCCAGGGCCTTGCAGCCTTAAAGATGGGGAATTAGAGAATACAACCTTCTCTTCTACCTCTCGCCCTCTCTCATCTCAGTAGCCTCAGATTCACATCCTCCCATTTAGGCTACATCAAAAGAGAGAGCAATCTTTTTCCCAGAGATGACCTCTCAATCCCAGGAAATGGTTTTGTTCAGATGTGAGTTAAGGGCATCCCTATGGCTAGGATGAGAGAAAAATGAGATGAAGGAGCATTTATCAGAGAAGAACATGAAAAAGCTCTGTGGACAACACAATAGCTACCAAGATTTGCTACATTCCACCACTTGACTTCCTAACACAAGAGGTACCCTTGTCCCTGACATTAAATTTTAAAATGCCCACCTATCAAAATACCAGTATCCCATGTAAATGGAAAACACGTCCACCCTTTCCAAAGCAACAACCTGTCACATCATTTGCTATATCGAATCCCAAATCTCATCATAGTCTTGCCAAATAATAAATTTATCCACCCCAACATAGCCAATATAAAATTACATGGGAGTGTTATGCACTTCAATTAAAAAGTCCCATTTGGAAAGTGTCGAAAGGAGAAAGACTTAGTTCCCTGACCACAGAAAAGTCTTTGAATGAATTTCTCTTCCTGGCCCTGGGCACTTGTCAGAAAAGTTGACTATAACCATTGGCCTCCTTGGAAAAGCCTAAGATAGAATTAGTACTTGGTACTTGGTGTTAACAATGAGTCATCCTCTTCCCACAGTACAGTTACAACAGTGGTAAGGAGAGCCTTAGGGGTTAAGTAATTATAAGGCACCTTTTGCCAGCCTGGAGGTTTCTTTATCAATGTAGTTTCCTTAAATTTCCAATTTATATCTGATTTTATTTTTGAACTGTCTACTACTTAGTTACTAATACTAGAGATATTGTCAGAACATGACCCTTAAATCTGACCTTAGTGAACAATTTCTTTATCAGAACACTGAATTTTCTTTACTTATCAGAACACTGAGTTTTCAAAGTCAAGCTCATATAAACATGGAAACTAAGGTTGTGACAGCCTTTTCCCCTGATTTCAGCTGACCCCCATGTCTGTAAAAATAAACTACTTTAATCAATACGTTAGGGAGATAATCAAACTCATATTAACTGAAAGAAAAAAATATTTTGCTAGCTTCCTAACAAAACTGTGTCCTGGTGAAGGTCATGGGAGCAAAAAAAGATGTGCAGGAATGAGGATCTTAGGCTCTATCTGAATTTCTATGTGGCTTTATGATTGGCTTCATAGTAGACTAGATGGCTATCAGTGGTCTCAGACTCAAAGCCTCTGATGCAATAAACCTCACTGGAAACAAAAATATGCTTAGGCAGAGACACAGACATAGAGAATAAACACATGGATACCAGGTGGGGGGGTGGGAGGAATTGGAAGATCGGGATTAGCATATATACACTATAGATACTAGGCATAAAATAGATAACTAGTGAGAACATACTGTATATACAGCACAGGAAACTCTACTTAATGCACTGTGGTGAACTGATGAGAAGGAAACCCAAAAGGTAGGGGATTTATGTGTATGTATGGCTGATTCACTTTGCTATATAGCAAAAACTAACACAACAGTGTAAAGCAACTATACTCTAATAAAAATTAATTAACACAATATGCTTTCTTCCAATCTCATTCCTGGTGAAGAGCCATACTGGTTAGTCTTGGATCCTATTCCCTGCCTCTCTGGCAGTCATAGGGCAAGTGGAGAGGAAGGACACAGTAAACGTACTCTGTCTAGCCAGATGAAACATTAAGAGCCAAGTCTTTGGACTAATACTTTAGCCACCACTGTCCACAGTATTCACAAAACCCATCAATCAATTAGCCACAGCTATCCAGTAGAAAAAACACCGTTGTTTTCCACAATTAGAAACAAATATTGCCACCAAGTTAGGTGAGTTTTTCTGGTTTGCAATAGGACATTAAGGAACAGAGCAAAGCCTGACACCCCCCACCCCCTACATCACCACTTTCTATCAGTTATTCATTCATTGTTTTATTCGACAAATATTTATGAAGTGGCTACTATCTCTAAGCATTGAGATAGGTGTTAGTTGTGTATCAATAAGCAGCATAGCCATGGTCTTCATCTTCATAAATGGGTATATACACACAATTAAACAAGCAATCCCATGAAATGAAATAAGTGGCAAGGTAAGAAATGTACCTGATTCGGTTAGACAATATTACAGGGGTGTATAACCTAGGCTGGGGTTGAAGATGGAGGCGTGTAAAGTATTCAGGGAAGACTTCTTGGGAGAAATAATATTTAAAATGATACCTACATGATGAGTAACAGCCAACTCTGAGGGGCAGAGTGAAGTTCTTTTAAATATATAAATATTGTGTGTCAATAAGCTCAGGGCACACATGAAAAATGAACAAGTTAAAGATAGCCAGTTGGCCTGTGAAGAAGGCTGAATGCTGAAGAATTGATGCTTTTGAACTGTGGTGTTGGAGAAGACTCTTGAGAGTCCCTTGGACTGCAAGGAGATCCAACCAGTCCATTCTGAAGGAGAGCAGCCCTGGGGTTTCTTTGGAAGGAATGATGCTGAAGCTGAAACTCCAGTAGTACTTTGGCCACCTCATGCGTTGAGTTGACTCATTGGAAAAGACTCTGATGTTGGGAGGGATTGGGGGCAGGAGGAGAAGGGGACGACAGAGGATGAGATGGCTGGATGGCATCACTGACTTGATGGACATGAGTCTGAGTGAACTCCAGGAGTTGGTGATGGACAGGGAGGCCTGGTGCGCTGCAATTCATGGGGTTGCAAAGAGTCAGACATGACTGAGCGGCTGAACTGAACTGAACCAAACTGAAAGACAGCCAGACTTTCTGTTTCCACTCAGCAGCATTATTTTCACTTACTTTCTTCTGAGAAGGACAAAACACCCTAGTGTGTCTATTTCCACTTTACTGCTTTCCCTCCAGGTCCGTTTTTATGAGTCCTAAAGCTAGAAAGGCCCAAATGGGGAAATGCAGTAGTTCAGGAATTAGTAACCAAACAGGTTTCTTTTCCATTCACCTTCACCTTCAACCCATAATTTCAAGTAGAGTCCTACTGCCTCTAAGTGTCACTGCTCCTTCCGGCCCACTAAGTGGCCTCTCAGTCAGGGAATAACAGATAGGCAATAACAGCTGGCATTTACCATAGAAATAGTTGGCCTTGCCTCAAATGTGATTTTTTCCTCAAGCAGCTTGATGCCCATAAGAGCAGTTGACCTGCATCAGAATTATGTCCTTGCCTGTGTTTCTTGTTAGATATGAGATGAGCTGTTGCTAAGCTCCATCCAAGTCATCAGGGCCATGCATAAAAAATAAATAATTGAGCATGACTAAAATGAATAATCTATTATCAGATGTATTTGCATAATTAAGCTTGCTCCCCAAAATTGGCAGAGTACAAACCAGCAGAATGGCATTACATAATATCGACCACAAAGTCCTGGAATGTGATTCTAGCAAAACACAATGAAGTCAGAGCTCTGTGTGTACAGATTAGATAAACAAATCAGCTCAGAGACTGGAGAACAAACTACATGCTCAGAATTTTGTTTGTAAATGTAGCTTCTTTTTGTTCAGAATAATGGCCCTTCTGACCAAAAATTGTGATTTTGGAGAAGAAATGGGTACCAAGAGCAAGAAGACAGACTGGTGGTCAGAGGACCTGGGACCTAGGCTCCAGTGCATCTCTGATGTGTTCTCATATCCTCTAGCCAGATGCATAGCAATGCTTTGCTACCAGTTCATTTCTAAAATGGCATAACAGTAGACTGTCTACCTACATAACAGACTGTAAAAAGCACAAAGAAAACATAGAGAAGTCTGCCTTGGCTCCCATCCTGCTGTAGGAACACATGCAGCCTCTAGATGCCCATGCCTAGAGTCAGTGGTGGGCATGGGTTTGCTGCAGGCTCTATGGGAATTCACCTTGAACTGGAAGAATTGCCCTCCCAACGTTTCCCTCTGCTTCTCATGTTGGAGAGAAGTGTCAGAGCCAGCAGCAAGCAGAGGCCTGGGGCTCTAAGTCAATATTTCCTATAAAGGAATTTCTAAGAGGGAAGTAGAGCTGAGAAAGGCTGTGTGGCCTCCTCTAATAACCTATAAAGGCAGAAGCTGGGAAGTCAAGGAGAACTTTATCAGGATATCCTAGGACGGAGGGGGAAATTGTCAGCTTAAAGAAAACCCTAGATGTCTGGTTGTTTTTTCTTTTTAACCTAAGGGCCTTTTCACAGCACCAAGAGGAGAAAGCAGGCCACAGGCCTACATTTATATTGCCACTCTTCCTGTTTGGCTTTGTGAGCAGAAATTCTCAGATAAAAGCATAATCTCTCAGTGACATGTGTCACACATTGGTTACCAGCCTGATTTAATTTCCCTCTTCTTTCTCATGCTTCCCACTAGTGCTGCCTTCTAGGTCAAAGAAGACAATCTTCTGAAATAATGAGGGCCAAATTCTACCCATACCATATGATATTCACATGTCACTAATTTAAATGGTACCATTATAGTTATTAAGTCTGATAGCAAGCCTCAAATCAGTTAAAATGGCTTCAGAGACTTCATTTCAAAGGCCTTCTTTCCCTCAATCTCAGATCAAATTCAATCACCCAAGTCAAGTTGTAGTTTCATAGAATGGAAATGTATGTCCTTCAGCAGAGTAACTATTGGGGATACTGCAGCAGACCTAAATGAAGAACTAGAAATGGGAGAATGGAGGACAGTGATGACAGTGAGTGGGCGTCTGTCCAAACCATGCAGGGGTGGGGGTGGACATGTAGAGTCAACGTGGGAGGAGCCTCTTCTATGGGACCAGAGATCAAAGGGCTTCACTCTTGAGTCCTTCAGAGGGAGACTCTGTCTCATTGAGAGTGAGACAGTCTCAAGAACCTGTGTGTCAGCCTCTTAAAAGTGGCCAGCAAGATATAACTGAAGAATTGGAATGGGCAAGTAAGAGCAGAAATGCAGAGATGAATGTGAGAAGGATGGGAAGAAAAGAAACTAACAATGCTGACTTTTCCATTGTGCCTTTCTTACCAGCTACATGGATTGAGAAGGAAAGGAAAAGAAGAGGAGACCTCTTGCAGAGAAGAGTAAAAAAGTTCACCATTCTATAAAGATTCACTGAGATGAGCTAAATAAAAAGGAATACAAAACATTGCCTGGCAAGATGTTACATGGTAAAATTGCCTATTATTGATTTCACTAGGATGGACCCAAGAGACCTGTTTGCAGTAATTCAAATCTCTGGAAATAAGTCATTCTGTGTGAGCCACAGAGCATTAGAAAAATTGGATTTTGAGGAGCGTATTTAAAGAAAAAGAAAGAGCCAGTGAGAGAGCATACTTTGAAAGCTAATGTTAAAAACATGTTGCTTTATTTTTTCTTTCCAGGGAGTAAACAATTGCTGTAGGAGGCTTTGTGATTGTTTTCAAAGGCATTATGATGGACTGGAAGTCTCAATAAAAGGAATGGCAAACTTGGAGTCTGAACTTGGGAATGAAAAACTGAAAGGCAACAATGGGAAATATTCACCATATACTTTCACCTTAGGGGTTCAGTATTAAAGTTTTATTAAGGACAGTAAACATAGTCTATAGATGGAGCTTGAAGACAATCTGAGAGATTTGTATGGACAGGAAAAAAGCTTTTTGGTGTAAAAAAAATATCCCTTCATGTTCATACAAAATTCCTTCCTTGCTTCCTTGATGCTCTTCCATTCTGGCTCTTGCACCATTTACCCCTTCTCACTGAAAGGACTCATGCTGAAGCTGAAACTTCAATACTTTGGCCACCTAATGCAAAGAACTGGCTAATTGGAAAAGACCCTGATGCTGGAAGGGATTGAAAGCAGGAAGGGAAGGGGATGACAGAGGGTTAGATGGTTGGATGGCATCACCAACTCAATGGACATTAGTTTGAGCAAGCTTCAGGAGTTGGTGATGGACAGGGAAGCCTGGCGTGCTGCAGTCCATGGGGTCACAGAGAGTTGGACACAACTGAGCAACTGAACTGAACTGAACACTTTGTCATCTCTGATCTGTTGACCTCATGATGTACTCACTATGTTTACTAAAGACCTTGACTGTGGTCTTTCTATCCATGTTTGTCCTTAACAAACTTCAATCACTCCAGACATCTCTAAGGTAGACAAGCTCTTGGCCTTCTTAATTCCAGTGATTTTCAACTTCACCTATATTTTCCACACAGAACCATATCCATACCATGGCTTTTTATCATCATTGGAATTTTCTACCTGTGAAATTTCAATCATTCATTTCCTCATTCATTTTACAAATATCTATTGAATACCTACCTTATGCCAACCACTGTGCTAGTCACTGTAAAATAGCTATAGTTTTAAAAGATAATATTTCTTCTTCTGTGGAACTTATATACTAATGAAAGAGACAGAAAAACTAACAGGCCATTACAACAGAATGACATAAATACTTTCTTGATATATGATAGGGAAGATACAGGAAGAGTATCCAATCTAGATATAGGTTTCATAGAAAGTTTCCTGTACAAGTAAAGCCTAAACTGATACTTGAAGAATTAATATAAGTGCTAATTATTAGAGAAGTGCAAGTCAAACAACATTGAAGTGCCACCATTTAAAAATCTACCAATAACAAATGCTGGGGAGAGTATGGAGAAAAGGGAACACTCCCACACTGCTGGTGGAAATGCAAGTTCATGCAGCTACTATGGAAACCAGTATGGAGGCTCCTCAAAAGACTGAAAATAAAGTTACCGAGTGATCCAGCAATCCACACTCCTGGCCATATATCTGGACAAAGTTATAATTCAAAAAGATACTTGCATTCCTATATTCACAACAGCACTATTTACAGCAGCCAAGATATGGAAACAACCTAAATGTCCATCGACAGAGGAAGGGATGAGGAAGACTCTGTGTGTGTGTGTGTGTGTGTGTGTGTGTATGTGTGTAGTTGTTTAGTCACTTGGTTGTGTCTGATGTTTTTGTGACCCCATGGACTGTAGCTCTCCAGGCTTCACTGTCCATTGAATTTTCCAGACAAGATTACTGGAGTGGGTTGCCATTTCCCCTCCAGGAGATACACACACACACACACAATGGAATACACAAAGGGACTTATCTACAAAATAGAAACAGACTCACGGATATAGAAAACAAAATTGTGGTTTCCATTGGAGAGGGAGTGGACAGAGGATGGATTGAGAGTTTGGAGCTGACAGATGCAAGCCTATATTTGGAACGGATGCACAAGGTCCCACTGTATAGTACAGGGAACTACTTTCAGTATCCTGTAATAAACCATAATGGAAAGGAATATTGTGTGTGTGTGAGCAGAATCACTTTGCCATGTAGCAGAAATTAATACAACATTGTAAATCAACTATACTTCAATAAAATAAATTTTAAAAAATGAGTATAAGAGGCCAAGAGGAGAGACAGGATCCAGATCAAGATGGTGAAGTAGAAAGATCCTGAACTCACCTCTCCCCACAAATGCACCAAAACTACAACTATTTTCATATAGAAGAGTGATCTCTGAGAATGATCTAAAAAGTAAGAGAACAGATTTTTAAAAGTAAGAATATAAAGAGAAGGTCACATCAAGACAAAGTAGTAGGGACAGAGGCATGGTCTAGTCAGAACCCAAATCCATGTTGTAACAATTCACAAACAGAAGAGGTATCACAACCATGGGGTTTCCCCATGAGGTTTGAGGGGCCCAAGCCTTATGTTAAACTCCTCAACCTGAGGGACCTGCAGCAGGAAGATGAGCCTTCATAATGTCTCATCTTGAAAACCACTGGGGCTTACCTCCAGGCAGCCAGAGGGCTGTGGGAAAGTGAGATTCCACTCTTGAAGGACTTTTGCACAAACTCCCTCATTCTAAGTCCCAGTGCATAAGCTGCAACTGAGCCACACAAGCACGTGAGTCATGCAAAAACAAACAAACAAACAAACAAACAAACTCATTGACTAATTTTAGGATGTGTGGAAGAACAGGGATCTAGTAAAACTTCTTCCAGAGACAGAAGTACTAGTAGGTGCCTTCTTTTTTTTTTTTTTTCTTTTTTTAAATTTTATTTATTTATTTATTTTTTAAATTTTATTTTTACTTTATTCTATATTACAATACTGTATTGGTTTTGCCATACATTGACATAAATCAGCCACAGGTGTACACGTTCTCCCAATGCTGAAGCCCCCTCCCACCTCCCACCCCATATCATCTCTCTGGATCATCCCATACACCAGCCCCAAGCATCCTGCATCCTGTATTGAACATAGACTGGTGCTTCGTTTCTTACATGATAGTATACATGTTTCAGTGCCATTCTCCCAAATCATCCCACCCTCTCCCTCTCCCTCAGAAGCCAAATGTCCGTTCTATACCTCTGTGTCTCTTTTGTTGTCTCACATACAGGGTCATCATTACTATCTTTCTAAATTCCATATATATGTGTCAGTATACTGTATTGGTGTTTTTCTTTCTGGCTTACTTCACTCTGTATAATCGGCTCCAGTTTCATCCATCTCATTAGAACTGATTCAAATTTATTCTTTTTAAGGGCTGAGTAATACTCCATTGTGTATATGTACCACAGCTTTCTTATCCATTCATCTGCTGATGGACATCTAGGTTGTTTCCATGTCCTGGCTATTATAAACAATGCTGCAATGAACATT
>SJYW01040311.1:985480-1033073 GCA_006410735.1 Raphicerus campestris
GCAGATGACACCACCCTTATGGCAGAAAGTGAAGAAGAACTAAAAAGCCTCTTACTGAAAGTGAAAGAAGAGAGTGAAAAATTTGGCTCGAAACTCAACATTCAGAAAACTAAGATCCTGACATCCGGTCCCATCACTTCATGGCAAATAGATGGGGAAACAATGGAAACAGTGAGAGACTATTTTTGGGAGCTCCAAAATCACTGCAGATGGTGACTGCAGCCATGAAATTAAAACACACTTACTCCTTGAAGGAAAAGTTACGGCCAACTTAGACAGCATATTAAAAAGCAGAGGCATTACTTTGCCAACAAAAGTCTGTCTAGTCAAAGCTATGGTTTTTCCAGTAGTCATGTATGGATGTGAGGGTTGGACTATAAAGAAAGCTGAACGCCGAAGAGTTGATGCTTTTGAACTATGGTGTTGGAGAAGACTCTTGAGAGTCCCTTGGACTGCAAGGAGATTAAACCAGTCCATCCTAAAGGAGACCAGTCCTGGGTGTTCATTGGAAGGACTGATGTTGAAGCTGAAACTCCAATACTTTGGCCATCTGATGCAAAGAGCTGACTCATTGGAAAATAGACTGATGCTGGGAAAGACTGAAGGCAGGAGGAAAAGGGGATGACAGAGGATGAGATGGTTGGATGGCATCACCAACTCAATGGACATGAGTTTGAGCAAGCTTCAGGAGTTGGTGATGGACAGGGAAGCCTGGCGTGCTTCATTCCATGGTTGCAAAGAGTTAGACACCACTGAGCGACTGAACTAATTCTCATAGAGTAATTCTTTAATATCTGAGTATTTAAAATCCATATGTTTTTATATACATAATTTATAATTATATATAATGTTTGCTCATCTACATGTTTATGTAAAGATATGTGCTTGTATATATATACATACACACTTACTTTGGAGTCAAAACAACTTTCCAAATTGCTGGTAAGTAAATATTTATTAAGTGCACACAACGTGTCAGATACTTTTTGGTATTAAATACAAGGATGAGGAAGAGGAAATACTTAATAAATGTTAACTTGCTGATGTAATTAATAGCTCAGATGGTTTGAGAACATAAATCATTAAACTCATCATAATGGCCAGTTTATAAATAAAAGTACAGGTTACAAACAGAGACTACATCAAGGGCTCTTGTGTTATTTAAGATTTGTGTGCACTGGATGTCACAGAAATCTGATGACAGTGGCTTAACTAAATAGCTTCACATAATTGGCCTTATAAGCAAAGTGCAGAGAAGAGTGACCCAGTGGTTCCATGGTTTCATCAGTGCCACACGATGCTACTTCTTTTTCACTTCCCCATTCAGGAGATGAAAGAGACGCAGGTTCTACCCATGGGTTGGGAAGATCCCCTAGGCACCCCACTCAAATATTCTTGCCTGGAAAATTCCATGGGCTGCAGAGAGTGGGACAGGACTGAGCAACTAAGCACACGTCTTCATTGGGTAGCTTAATTCATCCTTGCTGTGAAATGGTCTCAGATTGGCTGTTACCTTCAGCCTCACTACTTGCTTTCCAGGCAAGAACAGGAAGAAAGAAAGAGCAAAGGGGCAGAATCTAGCAAGTTTTGTCCATTGTTTCATCAGCTGAAAATGTCATATAGTCACCCGTAACTGCAAACAAGTCTGGGAAAGTACTTTACCTGGACCATGGATGTACTGAGCAAAATTCAGTTTCTGTTAAATACAAAGAAGAAATGAATATATATTTGGTAGTCTACCTGCCCAATCTTTTCCAGTCTGTGGGAGTCTTGTCAAGTCAGAGAAGGTTGAAGCTAATAATAACAATGTTTTAAAATAGATACACTTGTTTCTTTCTAAATCGTCTCCTTTTTATCATTCTTCTAGCTTCCAAATACCTTTACACTAGCTATTTACTTTTGTCATAACACAAACTTTCATGGAATTCCTACTACTTTCTTTGAATAGCAATGCAATAAATGTGTAAATAATTTCCATTAAGTGTTTAAAATTTTCAACTTTACTATGTTAAGAAATGGTGGCTTGCTACTATTTTTATTCAAACTGTTTTTGCCAGAAAAAATAATTGCTCACACTGGCAGAAACAGAATATTTGCCAGCATGAAAAAATACTGTACAGAATAGCAGCATACCAGAACACATATTTTCTTACTCTCACAAATCTAGTTTAAAACCTTAATTTTTTTATAGCTATGGCCTCAATACTTCAGAATTTTTTAACTTTTTTTTTTTCAACTTTGTAGCATATAAAAGTACATGTGTGAGCTTACAGTGCCAAGAGAAGTTTTCTTAAAGTTATTCCATTTCTGCTTGGAATTCTGGCTTCATTTTGCACAGACTATGCGGTATGCCTTCTTATACGGAACACGGAAATACATTATTACAGTCACTAATCTCTCTATTGATGTCTTAAATTACTCTTTGACTCTCTTTGACACCCAAGGAGCACTTTCCACTCCTTTATTCTTTTTAAATCATTTTTTAGAATACTAATTCCCTGCTAGCAACTTTCCAATATTTATTTTCTACAAACAGCTGGTAGAATAGATACTGGGTAACTCTCATTTTTAATAAATTCATAGGTCCATTGAACCCAAGAGTGTCCCTAGAAACCAGATTCCTCTGAATGTAATGAATCAAAGTACCACCTATGAAAAAATTTATTTCAAGTGTCAACTGAAAAATATAGTCACAACCTGAAAGTCGAGTTATTTTATTTGGTGAGAATGTTTAGGACTCCAAGTCCAGGAGACAGCATATCAGTAGCTCTGAGAAAACGGCTCCAAGGAGACAGTGGGGAAGTCAGGCTCTGTACAAGTTTGCAACAAAGGGAGCAAGAAGTCTGAACTTCAAAGATCAAATATCTAAAGAATTTGGCATTCTGTGTATGGGAAGATGCAAGCCTCTGGGCTCACTGACTTTATTCCTTTCATATGCAACTCAGCTATTAGGGCCGTCTTGTTTCCTTGTTCACCTTGGTTCTTGCACTCCCCCAGCTCCTCAGCAATTTCTATGGGTGCTGGTGGCATCTGCTGCATAGCAGTTCTGAGAGCCCTCATTCAAATTTGGAGGCCAGAAATCCCTGTGACATTTCTTGTTTATTGACAAGGCAAGAGATGTTTTCATTTCACACAAGTTACCCATAAAAAATTGCATTGCTACCATTATCCAACCATGGAGAAATGGTTTTTTATATATAATATGAACTAGTATGTCACCATGTAAAATGATAGTATTGGTAATAAAGACTTTATGACAACATAGGAAAATGTTTATGATTTAATATTAGGCAGATTACAACCTAAGGAAAATTAGAATGTTAGACAAAAATTAGAAAGTAATATGCTGTTATTGTTCAGTCACCCAGTTGTATCTGAGTATTTTCAGCCCCCATGGACTGCAGCACACCAGGCCTCTCTGTCCCTCACCATCTCCCCAGATTTGCCCAAGTTCAAGTCCATTGCATTGGTGATGCCATCCAGCCAGCCATCTCATCCTCTGATGCCCTCTTTCCCTTCTGGCCTCAGTCTTTTCCAGCATCAGGGAATTTTCCCGTGAGTCAGCTATTCCCATCTGATGTCCAGAATACTGGAGTTTCAGCTTCAGCATCAGTCCTTTCAACGAGTATTCAGGGTTGATTTCCCTAAAGATTGACTGCTTTGATCTCCTTGCTGTCCCAAGGACTCTCAGGGGTCTTCTCCAGTACCACAGTTTGAAAGCATCAATGTTTTAGTGATCTGCCTTTACAGTCCTGATCTCACAACCGTACGTGACCACTGGGAAAGCCATAGCCTTGACTATACAGACCTTTGTCGGCAGAGTAATGTCTTTCCTTTCCAACACACTGTCTAGGTTTGTCATAGCTTTCCTGCCAAGAGGCAAATGTCTTCTGATTTCATGGCTGCAGTCACCATCCACAGTGATTTTAGAGCCCAAGAACAGGAAATCTGTCACTACTTCCACCTTTTCCCCTTCTATTTGCCATGAAGTAATGAGGCCAAATGTCATGATCTTAGTTTTTTTAATATTTAGTTTTAAGCCAACTATTTCATTCTCCTTTTTCACCCTCAGCAAGAGGCTCTTTAGTTCCTCTGCTTTCTGCCGTTAGAGTGGTATCATCCACAGGATAAGGTAATATACAACAATGAAAATAATTGTGCAAGGTCTATAGTATATTTTTCTTCAGTTCCTTAATTTTTTCTGTATCATCTGATTATTCTTCAATGTGCATATGTTATCTTCATAATTATAAAAAGGGGGAAATGGTTTTTAATGAAAATCTTGTCTTTTAGCATCTTTCTTTCCTGTACTTTTCCCTGTCTTTTTTGGTTCTTCCTTGAGATGCTCAGCAGCTGTCGCTGTCCTCCAAACACCTCTCTTTGCCCCTTCCCTGAATAAGGCAGCCCCTATTGGCCCAACCTCATCACAGGCCTTTCCCACCTTTACAATCTCATCAGCCTGAGTCCCATTTCCACTGGACCTATTGACTGGTTGGGAGCTTTTTAACTAATATTTCCACTTGAACACGTTAATAGCCAGCTGTAAACGATGATCTACTTCTCGAACTGTGGTGCTGAACAAGATTCTTGAGAGTCCCTTGGACACCAAGGAGATCAAAGCAGTCAGTCCTAAAGGAAATCAATCCTGAATATTCATTGGAAGGACTGATGCTGAAGCTGAAGCTCCAATACTTTGGCCACCTGATGCAAAGAACCAATTCACTGGAAAAGATCCCGATGCTGGGGAAGATTAAGGGCAGGAGGAGAAGGGGGAAACAGAGGATGAGATGATTGGATGGCATTNGCTAGCAACTTTCCAATATTTATTTTCTACAAACAGCTGGTAGAATAGATACTGGGTAACTCTCATTTTTAATAAATTCATAGGTCCATTGAACCCAAGAGTGTCCCTAGAAACCAGATTCCTCTGAATGTAATGAATCAAAGTACCACCTATGAAAAAATTTATTTCAAGTGTCAACTGAAAAATATAGTCACAACCTGAAAGTTGAGTTATTTTATTTGGTGAGAATGTTTAGGACTCCAAGTCCAGGAGACAGCATATCAGTAGCTCTGAGAAAACTGCTCCAAGGAGACAGAGGGGAAGTCAGGCTCTGTACAAGTTTGCAACAAAGGGAGCAAGAAGTCTGAACTTCAAAGATCAAATATCTAAAGAATTTGGCATTCTATGTATGGGAAGATGCAAGCCTCTGGGCTCACTGACTTTATTCCTTTCATATGCAACTCAGCTATTAGGGCCGTCTTGTTTCCTTGTTCACCTTGGTTCTTGCACTCCCCCAGCTCCTCAGCAATTTCTATGGGTGCTGGTGGCATCTGCTGCATAGCAGTTCTGAGAGCCCTCATTCAAATTTGGAGGCCAGAAATCGCTGATCCCTGTGACATTTCTTGTTTATTGACAAGGCAAGAGATGTTTTCATTTCACACAAGTTACCCATAAAAAATTGCATTGCTACCATTATCCAACCATGGAGAAATGGTTTTTTATATATAATATGAACTAGTATGTCACCATGTAAAATGATAGTATTGGTAATAAAGACTTTATGACAACATAGGAAAATGTTTATGATTTAATATTAGGCAGATTACAACCTAAGGAAAATTAGAATGTTAGACAAAAATTAGAAAGTAATATGCTGTTGTTGTTCAGTCACCCAGTTGTATCTGAGTATTTTCAGCCCCCATGGACTGCAGCACACCAGGCCTCTCTGTCCCTCACCATCTCCCCAGATTTGCCCAAGTTCAAGTCCATTGCATTGGTGATGCCGTCCAGCCAGCCATCTCATCCTCTGATGCCCTCTTTCCCTTCTGGCCTCAGTCTTTTCCAGCATCAGGGAATTTTCCCGTGAGTCAGCTATTCCCATCTGATGTCCAGAATACTGGAGTTTCAGCTTCAGCATCAGTCCTTTCAACGAGTATTCAGGGTTGATTTCCCTAAAGATTGACTGCTTTGATCTCCTTGCTGTCCCAAGGACTCTCAGGGGTCTTCTCCAGTACCACAGTTTGAAAGCATCAATGTTTTAGTGATCTGCCTTTACAGTCCTGATCTCACAACCGTACGTGACCACTGGGAAAGCCATAGCCTTGACTATACAGACCTTTGTCGGCAGAGTAATGTCTCTGCTTTCCAACACACTGTCTAGGTTTGTCATAGCTTTCCTGCCAAGAGGCAAATGTCTTCTGATTTCATGGCTGCAGTCACCATCCACAGTGATTTTAGAGCCCAAGAACAGGAAATCTGTCACTACTTCCACCTTTTCCCCTTCTATTTGCCATGAAGTAATGAGGCCAAATGTCATGATCTTAGTTTTTTTAATATTTAGTTTTAAGCCAACTCTTTCATTCTCCTTTTTCACCCTCAGCAAGAGGCTCTTTAGTTCCTCTGCTTTCTGCCGTTAGAGTGGTATCATCCACAGGATAAGGTAATATACAACAATGAAAATAATTGTGCAAGGTCTATAGTATATTTTTCTTCAGTTCCTTAATTTTTTCTGTATCATCTGATTATTCTTCAATGTGCATATGTTATCTTCATAATTATAAAAAGGGGAAAATGGTTTTTAATGAAAATCTTGTCTTTTAGCATCTTTCTTTCCTGTACTTTTCCCTGTCTTTTTTGGTTCTTCCTTGAGATGCTCAGCAGCTGTCGCTGTCCTCCAAACACCTCTCTTTGCCCCTTCCCTGAATAAGGCAGCCCCTATTGGCCCAACCTCATCACAGGCCTTTACCACCTTTACAATCTCATCAGCCTGAGTCCCATTTCCACTGGACCTATTGACTGGTTGGGAGCTTTTTAACTAATATTTCCACTTGAACACGTTAATAGCCAGCTGTGAACGATGATCTACTTCTCGAACTGTGGTGCTGAACAAGATTCTTGAGAGTCCCTTGGACACCAAGGAGATCAAAGCAGTCAGTCCTAAAGGAAATCAATCCTGAATATTCATTGGAAGGACTGATGCTGAAGCTGAAGCTCCAATACTTTGGCCACCTGATGCAAAGAACCAATTCACTGGAAAAGACCCCGATGCTGGGGAAGATTAAGGGCAGGAGGAGAAGGGGGAAACAGAGGATGAGATGATTGGATGGCATTACCAACTCAATGGATATGAGTTTGAGTGAACTCTGGGAGATAGTGAAGGACAGGGAAGCCTGGCATGCTGCAGTCCATGGAGTCACAAAGAGTTGGAATCAACTTAGCGACTGAACAACAACCTCTTCTTAGGATCACCATGAGGATTAAAGAAAGTGGCAGATATCAACCGCTCAAACTGTGGAGCTTGTCACAGAGTTGCCCTCATGACTCAATACCAGTAGTAGCATTTTTTAAAAAGCACTAAAATTAATAGTTTTCCTCACAAATGCATATATGTGTATTTAAAAGAGTTGACTCATTGAACAAGACCCTGATGCTGGGAGGGATTGGGGGCAGGAAGAGAAGGGGATGACAGTGGATGAGATGGCTGGATGGCATCACCAATTTGATGGACATAAGTCTGAGTGAACTCTGGGAGTTGGTGATGGACAAGGAGGCCTGGCGTACTGTGATTCATGGGGTTGCAAAGAGTCGGACACAACTGAGCAACTGAACTGAACTGAATTGAAACAAAATTTAGGTTGAAAGAGCGTTTAAACAAAAGGACAGACCCATGAAAAAGTTACTTGAACCAGAGCCAGTGGTAAAGAGTGTTAAGTTCAGAAAGTGAGATTCAAAGACATGAAAAGATTGCACTCAATCTTCCACCTACTTAATGGCAGAACAGACACAAAAGCCCAATCCTTGGGTTTCCTGGAAATGAGTGGTGCTCTCCACATTTGAGCATTGCCCTCAGTGCTCAGTGCTTGGATGACTTAATAGTCCAGTTATCTGCTTAGAAGAAACCCCTTCTTTATTTTTCTCCTTTGCTGTTTATCTCTGTTGGACAATCCCACAGCTCTGAGGACATTTGACCACCCACTACCCAAGAACAACTTCCTTTTGCCTTTGGCTGGTAGCACATACAAATTAAATTGCTAATCCTTTCTTAAACCTCTAGGTGAACCTCCAGTTCTCATGAGACTCATATTTCCTCCAAAGAACTCATTACATAAAGGGCCATATTCTCTGTGGGGCCCTTTCCTAACTGTTGCTCACAAACAGTTTGGTGTGAAAAATTATAACCACTCCTAACTTCACCTTCCTAGTTGCTTCTGCCTATCCTTTGGCCTTAATTTTAAGGTAAGATCATCATTGGGTTTTTTCCAACCTTTTGTAGCAAGATCAAAAGGGAAGGGGTGAGTTTTATTGGACGCTGAGAGGAAGGTTCCAATAACACCCACATAAAGAGGTAATGTGGGAAAGCCAAAGCAAGCAAAGGGATTTAAAACCAGCTGGAATATAGCCGGGAAAGAAGCTAACACCCTAGGCTTTCCATGAACTTCTCTACCATGAGTCCTAAGCCAGAGGATACTTCATGATCAGAAAGTATTGGAAACCTGGTTTCAAATTCACTAGAAAGATGATATAAGAAATGCTTAACAGGGAAGGTTTTACTTAGATTAATTGATTAATTAATGACCACATTTCAACAACTCAGGCTTATTTTGTGGATGTAAATGTATGAGTAATACACAAAACCACAAACTCAGGAGCAATAAAAGACCTTAGGTTGAAAGCTCTACTTTCAAAATTATCCCAATTTTCCTCTCAGGCAACTAGGGNTGAAAGAGCGTTTAAACAAAAGGACAGACCCATGAAAAAGTTACTTGAACCAGAGCCAGTGGTAAAGAGTGTTAAGTTCAGAAAGTGAGATTCAAAGACATGAAAAGATTGCACTCAATCTTCCACCTACTTAATGGCAGAACAGACACAAAAGCCCAATCCTTGGGTTTCCTGGAAATGAGTGGTGCTCTCCACATTTGAGCATTGCCCTCAGTGCTCAGTGCTTGGATGACTTAATAGTCCAGTTATCTGCTTAGAAGAAACCCCTTCTTTATTTTTCTCCTTTGCTGTTTATCTCTGTTGGACAATCCCACAGCTCTGAGGACATTTGACCACCCACTACCCAAGAACAACTTCCTTTTGCCTTTGGCTGGTAGCACATACAAATTAAATTGCTAATCCTTTCTTAAACCTCTAGGTGAACCTCCAGTTCTCATGAGACTCATATTTCCTCCAAAGAACTCATTACATAAAGGGCCATATTCTCTGTGGGGCCCTTTCCTAACTGTTGCTCACAAACAGTTTGGTGTGAAAAATTATAACCACTCCTAACTTCACCTTCCTAGTTGCTTCTGCCTATCCTTTGGCCTTAATTTTAAGGTAAGATCATCATTGGGTTTTTTCCAACCTTTTGTAGCAAGATCAAAAGGGAAGGGGTGAGTTTTATTGGACACTGAGAGGAAGGTTCCAATAACACCCACATAAAGAGGTAATGTGGGAAAGCCAAAGCAAGCAAAGGGATTTAAAACCAGCTGGAATATAGCCGGGAAAGAAGCTAACACCCTAGGCTTTCCATGAACTTCTCTACCATGAGTCCTAAGCCAGAGGATACTTCATGATCAGAAAGTATTGGAAACCTGGTTTCAAATTCACTAGAAAGATGATATAAGAAATGCTTAACAGGGAAGGTTTTACTTAGATTAATTGATTAATTAATGACCACATTTCAACAACTCAGGCTTACTTTGTGGATGTAAATGTATGAGTAATACACAAAACCACAAACTCAGGAGCAATAAAAGACCTTAGGTTGAAAGCTCTACTTTCAAAATTATCCCAATTTTCCTCTCAGGCAACTAGGGAGATGAAAATAAAGAAATCAACAGAAAAACTCATAAATCTGAGACTCTGGAAGGAGAGGGTCACCATTCTATTGAAAGGATAGCTGCTTTCCCTGGGTCTAGTGGGAATTTCTTTCTGTGACATGCTGGGAAGTGAAACTGGAGTATACAGACTGTTTTCAACTTGTGTCTGAACTCATCCACCTCTCCTGCTGACTCACCAACACATTACCACTGCCTTTAACCATAAGGGCTCCATATACCAAGCTGCCTGGAAATAGAATTATGCTTCTGATGGACCTACAGCCTTCAAAGAGCTTTCCAACCAAGGACTCAGTTAACTCCCAAATTTCACTGACTCAGAGCCAGGGGCGGATAAAACATACAGAATTATCAAAGTTCCTGGTCAATCATCTGGCTATGAGTTGGCAATTTCTTCCCTTTAAAATTCTAACTTTCCCCTCATTATGGGTTGAATAGTTCATGTATGCTAGTATGTTAGTCTCTCAGTCGTGTCTGACTCTTTGCACCCCTGTGTACTGTAGCCCACCAGGCTCCTCTGTCCGTGGGATTTCCCAGGCAAGAATACTGGAGTGGGTTGCCATTTCCTTCTTCAGGGGATCTTCCCAACCCAAGGATTGAACTCAGGTCTTTCCTTGCAGTCAGATTCTTTACCATCTGAGCCACCAGGGAAACCCTGGATTGAATGGTGCCCCTTGCCTTCTCTACTCCCCCAAATTCATATGTTGAAGTTCTAACTGCAAGTATATTAAGATGTGACCTTATTTGGAAATAGAGTTGTTGCAGGAGCAGTTAGTTAGGTTAAGATGAGGTCATGCTGGAGCAGGGTGGGCCTCTAATCCAATATGCTATGCTGTGTTTAGTCATTCAGTCATATCCAACTTGTTGCAATCCCATGGACTGCAGCTTTTCAGGCTCCTCTGTCCATGGGGATTCTCCAGGAAAGAAAACTGGACTGGGTTGCCATGCCCTCCTCCAGGGGATCTTCCCAACCCAGGAACTGAACCCAGGTCTCCCACAGTGCAGGCAGATCCTTTACTGTCTGAGCCACCAGGGAAGCCCAATTCAATATGACTGGTGCCCTTACAAAAAGGCGAAATGGAGACAGAGACACTCACAGAGGGAAGATGAGGTAAAGGCACATGAGAAGAGGATAGCCATCTGACAACAGATTAAAGTTAAATCGCTCAGTCGTGTCCGACTCTTTCCGACCCCATGGACTGTAGCCCACCAGGCTTCTCCGTCCATGGGATTCTCCAGGCAAGAATACTGGAGTGGGTTGACCATTTCCTTCTCCAGGGGATCTTCCTGACCCAGGGATCAAACCCAGGTCTCCCGCATTAGAGGCAAACACTTTAACCTCTTAGCCACCAGGGAAGAGCCAACAGATTAGAGCAATGGATGGCCACACCAAGGAATATCAGCTGGCAAACACGGAAGCTAGAAGTGGCTAAGAGCATTCCCAATGACAGATTAAAGAGAGGATCCGGCCCTGCTCACACCTTGATATCAGGCTTCTAACCTCTATAACTGTAAGGCAATCACTTTCTGCTGTTTTCAGCTACCCAGTTTGTAGTACTTTGTTACAGTTGGCCCAGGAAACTAATAGTGTTCGATAATCAAAATTTGTTAAATGATCTTTCAGCTGATTAAAGAATTGGAAAGTAGTTCACTGGGAAAAACATTGTTACCCACTTTAGAATCCTTCACTGTCTCAGTTTCTGGGAGGAATTCCAACAAATAATTCACCAAATCTTCTTAAATAACTACTAACTTTAGCTTTTATTCTTATTTAGAGCTTCCTTGTTTACAGCGGGGCTTCCTTGGTGGCTCAAATGGTAAAGAATCTGCCAGCAATGAAGAAGATGTGGGCTTGATCTGTAGGTCAGGAAGATCTCCTGAAGGAGAAAATGGCAACCCATTCCAGTATTCTTGCCTGGAGAATCACATGGCCAGAGAAGCCTGGAGGACTACAGTCCATGGGGTCCCAAAGAGTTGGACATGACTGTGCAACTAACACTTGTTTCCAGCAGTAAAGTTAAATAAAAATAGGGCAAAACTGAAATACTGTACTTATACATAAATAATGCTTACCAAATAGGTCTGTGTACATAAATGTTTCCATATATTAGGCCACTTTCTTATAAACAGCTCCTGAAATTAGAATAACTGTGACAAACTGTATGAAATATAAGGAACATATTGAACCAAATTAATTTCCCCACGACAGTGCAGGAAGTCCTATTATCTCCTTTACACAACTGAGACTCAGTTTAAGATCTTGTTGTTCAGTCACCCAGTCGTGTCCAACTCTTTGCAACCACATGGACTATAGCACGCCAGGTATCCCTGCCACAAGCTAAGATGGGACCTGATTCAATAGCTAACCACGTCCTTTCCCTCAGACTGCACAGTACTAGCTTCTTAGTTCACCCTGCCTCTGTTTTAGAGGTGTTGGAAGTGGTCAATGTGTATGGTGGAGGTAATTTTAGCCTGGAGAATACCAAGGAAGTGAAGTGATAAGAGCTAGCTCAAGATGCCGACCAAAATTTCTAATTTAAACTGTTTATGCATGCATGCATACAAAGTTGCTTCAGTTGTGCCCAATTCTTTGTGACCCTATGGACTGTAGCCCACCAGGCTCCTCTGTCCATGTGATTCTCTAGGTTAGAATACTGGAGTGGGTTGCCATGCCCTCCTGCAAAGGATTGTCTCCACCCAGTGATCCAACAAGAGTCTCTTATGTCTCCTGCAGTGGCAGGTGGGTTCTTGACCCCTGGTGGTGAGAAGCCACCTGGGAAGCCCCAAACTGTTCCATATCTTTGATTAATTAAAACTAAGAAACAGCTATCTTACAATAAATTATCTCTGTTGAAGAAAATTGCTTTAAATCAACATTAAGTTGAATTGCATGCATTTGAATGGAAAATAAAGACTTTAAATTAAGATTGTTAAGCAAAAGACAGCCTTTGTCGGGACATTTTTTTTTTTTAATGGGGACAAGCTTATGGAATCCTGAACTCATCTGAGTGAGGCTGACTCAAGCTTCCCAGCTTGTCAAAACTATTAGGATTTATGGAAGTTGCTTTTATTCCAGAAGGACTTCTGTTTAATAAGTTGTGGGTGAACCCATTACACATGAATACCATGGGCTCATGATTCTTGTTTCCTTGTGAAAGTGTGTTTCCTGCACTGAATCATCCTGTAATTTACTCCACGGGTTTTCCATCTGTTTAGATCAAATGTGAAAAAGAGTTGCCTGGATCACATATTTAATGCTGTGCAATGAAAATGCATGTGGCCATACAGCAAGGACATGCCACAGACTTTATGTCAGGTATATAGGGGGAAATACAGCTTTGTCTTATTTTAAAACTGATCTAATCTTCCATGCCAATTAAAGGTATCTCCTTTCTTCCTGTGTAACTATTTCTTTTAGGTTAACTCTCTTTTCGGTAAGTTTTCTGCCTTTTTAGAATATCTCCTCTTTCCCTCTCTCCTCTCCAGTTTCTGAAAGTATAAGGGAACTCATGTGATTTTAATCATCAAAGGCAAGAGGGCTTACATTCCTCACTTGTATTAATAGGGTTTTATCGGGGCTTCCCTGGTGGCTCAGACAGTAGAGAATCTGCCCACAATGTGGGAGACCTGAGTTCAATTCCCAGGTCAGGAAGATCCCCTAGAGAAGGGAATAGCTACCCACTTCAGTATCCTTGCCTGGAGAATTCCAAGGACTGAGGAGCCTGGCGGGTTACAGTCCCGCTGCTGCTGCTAGGTCACTTCAGTCATGTCTGACTCTGCAACCCCATAGATGGCAGCCCACCAAGCTCCCCCGTCCCTGGGATTCTCCAGGCAAGAACACTGGAGTGGGCTGCCATTTCCTTCTCCAATGCACGCAGGTGGAAAGTGAAAGTGAAGCCGCTCAGTCGTGTCCGACTCTTTGCAACCCCATGGACTGCAGCCTACCAGACTCCTCCATCCATGGGATTTTCCAGGCAAGAGTACTGGAGTGGGGTGCCAGTGCCTTCTCTTGGGGTTATAGTCCACGGCATCACTAAGAGTCGGACACAGCTGAGCAACTGACACTTCACACGTGCCTCTTCTTGGTATACCTGGGTTTGTGATGCAGTTGGACATGGTCTGGCCCTGGGCATTTTATGATGATGTCTACTGAAATGTGGCCAGTCACTCCTAGCCCCATGGAGCATCATGTAGACACTCACTGCTGAAGCCAGTGGACACAGTCATTGGTTTGGCCTCAAAAAGTCCCCACACAATGCTGCCTCTTTTTCCTGAGTCCAGTCTCCAGTCCTGTCACTGCCTTCTGCACTGTGGAACAAGGCATGGTACCTCTGGTTTATATCTCCAGACACTGTTCTCCACTTGTGTTTCTTTCCTTCTCTCACCATGTTAGATGTGGCTCAAGCCAAAAAGCAAGGCTTTGCATAACGACCTACACAAATAATCCAGACACTTCAGGATTCCCTCATACATATCCAAGATGGCTTTATGGGCTTCCCACAAGACTCAAACCCCAAAGAAAGGATAGGTTTACTGGCATCTGACCAATTTACCCTACTTTCTCCTCTCTTCAAATATTTCATACTTTCATCAGTTCTGAGACACACATTATTTCATGTTTTAACGTTGCTTTTGTGTATCTTCATAGATACATGCAAGAAATTCTCTGAGATAAAAACCCAAGAATAAGCTAGGTCACAGGGCGTAACAACAATAAACATGCCACTTCACAGATCCATAGAAAAACGTTAACAGTATTTACCACTACGTATCCTGACCAACATTTTGCATGCATATTTCTAATGTCTGTGTTTTGATAGCATTAACATGACATCTCACTGTTGCTTTAATTTCTCTGATCAAAGCATTTGAGAACTCTGTGAACTTGTTAGACATTCAGATTTCCTCTCTACATTGCCTTTACATAGTCCCAACGCATTCTTCCCTGAGTTTCTTATTGTTTTTTGTTTATGCTGATGTTTTTCTATGAATACTTTTGTTTATTAGATTTACAAGATTTAACTTTCACAATGATGTCTTTAATTTATGCTGAATTGCCTCTGTATACAGTGAAAATTTATGAGTGAAAATTTTTCCAATGCCACTAAAATAATCTGTTCTTTAATTCTCTTGCCACTTTATCTGTCAGTTGTATGCTGCTGCCGCCGCTGCTGCTAAGTTGTTTCAGTGGTATCTGACTCTGTGCGACCCCATAGAGGGCAGCCCACCAGGCTCCCCCGTCCCTGGGATTCTCCAGGCAAGAATACTAGAGTGGGTTGCCATTTCCTTCACTGCATGAAAGTGAAAAGTGAAAGTGAAGTCGCTCAGTCCTGTCTGACTCCTAGCGACCCCATGGACTGCAGTCTACCAGGCTCCTCCACCCATGGGATTTTCCAGGCAAGAGTACTGGAGTGGGGTGCCATTACCTTCTTTCTCTGTGTCAGTTGTATCAGTTCAGTTCAGTCGCTCAGTCGTGTCCGACTCTTTGCGACCCCATGAACTGCAGCACGCTAGACCTCCCTGTTCATCACCATCTCTTCGAGTTCACTCAGACTCACATCCATTGAGTCCATGATGCCATCCAGCCATCTCATCCTCGATTGTCCCCTTCTCCTCCTGCCCCCAATCCCTTCCAGCATCAGAGTTTTTCCAATGAGTCAACTCTTTGCATGAGGTGGCCAAAGTACTGGAGTTTCAGCTTTAGCATCATTCCTTCCAAAGAAATCACAGGGCTGATCTCCTTCAGAAGGGACTGGTTGGATCTCCTTGCAGTCCAAAGGACTCTCAAGAGTCTTCTCCAACACCACAGTTCAAAAGCATCAATTCTTCAGTGCTCCTCCTTCTTCACAGTCCAACTCTCACATCCATACATGACCACAGGAAAAACCATAGCCTTGACTAGACGGACCTTAGTCGGCAAAGTAATGTCTCTGCTTTTGAATATACTAACTAGGTTGGTCATAACTTTTCTTCCAAGGAGTAAGCGTCTTCTAATTTCATGGCTGCAGTCACCATCTGCAGTGATTTTGGCCCCCCCCAAAAATAAAGTCTGACACTGTTTCCACTGTTTCCCCATCTATTTCCCATATAAGTCCCCCATATACACAGTTTGATTTCTGATTGATCTGATTGATTTCCACTGATCTATTTGTCTGTTCCATACCCAATTATGTGCTTTTTAAACCACATAATTGTCAACTGTCTTAATATCTAATATAGTAAATTTTGCCTTTTTTCTCTTCTTTCTCACTTGTGGCTTAGCTATCCGTGGACCATCATTTTCCCAAATAAATTTTAGAAGAGGTTTTCATTCAGAAAACATAGATGGAATTTTGACTGAGACTGTATTGTGTTTATAGATTCATTAGAGGAAAATTAACCTCTTCACTATATTGAATTGGCCTATCCATTTATTCAAAACTTTTCATATGTCTTTAATAGAGTTTTAAATATTTCTCCACAAAGAAATATTTTTCTTAGGCTGATTCTTAGAAATTTATTCACTTTGAGTGATATTATAAATAGCATCTTATTTCAATTGTATTTTCTAGTTGATAGTTGCTGGTATAGGAAAAGTATTTGGTCTTGTACCCAAAACTTGCCTAAATTCTCTTTACAGTCTAAGTTTCCTGTTAACTCTATTGTAATTTCTATGGATATGATCGTTTCATCACCAAACTGACACTGTATAACACTGATTATTGGCACTATGTTGCCTGGCACATGGTAGGCAGAGAGGGACACAGTGTATTCTCCCTTGTCCCTCAACCCATATACTCAAAATTATTCATTAATCGTGAGAAATGTTTTAATTAAAATTTAAAAGACTAATTGTCACATTGTGAAAAATTCTCTACAATTCTTTTTCTGTCTGTTACTTGGCTTAAGTTTTCTGTCATCTTTTTTGTTTTCGGGTTTTGAATTATTAGAATTTATCTAGTCTATTTCTATAACTTCTGTGCTTGCCCTTAGTGCTTCCACATGTGTAGTCTGAGTTGAAATCTAAACAATTTATCCCTCTTCTTCCTGAATAATAAAAGGTCTTAGGAATTTTTCATTCCAATCACATTCTATTTTACACAATATTATTGTTTAGTATTTTATTTCCACTTGTATTTTACCTTCAAAGTAATCAGTATTACTTTTGTCACTGTACAGAGTCAGTGATTATTTAGATACACTGCTGCTGCTGCTGCTGCTGCTAAGTCGCTTCAGTCGTGTCCAACTCTGTGCGACCCCATAGACGGCAGCCCACCAGGCTCCCCCGTCCCTGGGATTCTCCAGGCAAGAACACTGGAGTGGGTTGCCATTTCCTTCTCCAATGCATGAAAGTGAAAAGTGAAAGTGAAGTTGCTCAGTCATGTCCAACTCTTAGCGACCCTGTGGACTGCAGCCCACCCAGCTCCTCCATCCATGGGATGTTCCAGGCAAGAGTACTGGAGTCGGGTGCCATTGCCTTTTCCTTAGAAACACTAATATTTACCAATTTCTTCTTGTCATATTGCTTCTTGTTTCTCACTCTTTCCTTCTACTTTCAATGTTTTAATTCCTTTAAAGTGTTTTCTTGAGTAATTTTTTCAATGAAAATGAATAGTAAATTCTTTCAAGGTTATTGTTAAATGTCATCCTTTTACCTTTGNTTGCATTTATCAGATCAAATTATCTCACTCAAGATAACATCATAAAAGAATATTGTCAGAGGCTTGATGTCTGCCTGGAAGATAAATGGTTCCCCTGTTAGGTAACAAGGGGAAATAGCCCTTGATAAGGCTCCAATCTACAGTCATTATGTCTAGGGTTGAAACTTCTGGGAACTGAAGGGCCTTTCTCATGCTGAAGTTTTGTCCAAGTGGCCACAGGGAGTAAAGGTGTGTAACTTACATATGTTCTGCTGAACCCCAAAGCCCAAGTAAATGACTCCCACAAAATGTAACGCATGGGACAGAATAAACATTGCCATAGAAACCCCATCCAAACCACAGCGATGAGCAGCCAAGGCAGCCAACAGATGATAAAGGGAACAGTGGAAGTGTTGCGCAGTCATCCAGGCCCCTGAATTCAACTCCCACGGATGCTGTTGTCTCTCCTCTGCAAAAGGATCAAGTTTAGCCCTATCACACAACACTTCCCAGGTTTGAAAAATATAGTTTATGTCTCAGCTCTGGACTTATTAGCTGAGTAACATTGGCAGAGCTTCTTTACCACCTTGAGATTCAGACTCCTTATCTATAAAAATGGGTAATCAGATAATCATTGCCTTATCTATGTCACCCATCATTTTCTGGAAAAAAAAATGTGAAAATTCTTTGTCAGGTATAAAGTAAAGTTGCTCAGTTGTGTCTGACTCTTTGCAACCCCATGGACTTTAGTCTACTAGGCTCCTCTGTCCATGGGATTTTCCAGGCAATAGTACAGGAGTGGACTGTCATTTTCTTCTCCAGGGGATCTTTCCAACCCAGGGATTGAACCCGGGTTTCCTGCATTGTAGACAGACGCTTTACCGTCTGAGCCACCAGGGAAGTCCTATCTAAGTATAAAGTGAAGTGAAGTGAAGTCACTCAGTCGTGTCCGACTCATTGTGACCCCATGGACTGTAGCCTACCAGGCTCCTCCCTCCATGAGATTCTCCAGGCAAGAGTACTGGAGGGGGTTGCCATTTCCTTCTCCAATCTAAATATAAAGAAACATGTAAATGCTAATTGGTAAAAGAAGTCTATTTCACTAAAAAGAATAGCAAAGTTATAGTGCTTTTCTTTTTAAGTGTCTAGCAGAATATCTAATATCAAATCAATGTTGTATCAACTGAAAAAAAAAAAACTATGTGCAACCTAAAAGTTGAAAGTTAGGTTTTATTTAACAGAAAAATTGAGGACTTCAAGCCAAGGAGTCAGCACCTCAAGTAACCCTGAGGCAGGAGGGGGAGACAGTTTATAAAGAAGTTTTGCAGCAAAGGGTAGGTAGTCTGAACATCAAAAAATTACTGTTAATTAAAAACAACAGATATCTCAAGTTAAGGAATTTAGCACTTTTCTATGTGTGGGAAGATGCAAGAGTCTGGGCTCACTGAAATCACTTCTTTGATGTGCACCTCAGCTATCTGGGGCCAGATATTCTCACACCCTAGTTTCTTCAGGGCTCACAGTAGGGAGTGGCTACAGCTTAATACCTGCTAGATGGCAGGTATTCTTTTCCTTCCTGAGTTTCCTTAGGGTTCACTGGCTAAGGTTGGGGGCTGTAGTCACTGATGCCCCTGACATCCTTTGTTTACAGATATGGCAAGAAATATTCCATTTCTCAGTTGTCTATCTTCTTTTTTAGATCTCATCTAAGGAACAGAATCAGACTAGGAAGGGATGGGGGCGGGGCTTGGAAATAGCTGAGTATCTGCTACTGCTGCTAAGTCTCTTCAGTCGTGTCTGACTCTGTGCGACCCCATAGATGGCAGCCCACCAGGCTCCCCCGTCCCTGGGATTCTCCAGGCAAGAACACTGGAGTGGGTTGCCATTTCCTTCTCCAATGCATACATTGAAGTCACTCAGTCATGTGTGACTCTTAGCGACCCCATGGAGTGCAGCCTACCAGGCTCCTCCATCTAGATGATGCTAAATAGGCAGGTGAAAATATTACTCACATATACTTCATTGTTTTCTATGTATCTGAATAGTTGAGCTATAGCTGGTCAGGCTTAAGTTGAAAATTTTATTTGAGGAACTCAGAAGTAACAAGGAGTATGGAGATTGTGGAGAGTTTAGGGTGGTTGCAGGTAGCTAGAAGGTGAATAGAGATTTGGGAAGAGAGAGAGGGACATTCTCAGTTCCCTTCAGCCTCTAGGACAAAAATGGAAGCAAAAAAGTTATATGTTTAGCTCAAGATTGGAGAGAATCAGGGACTGTATACTATACTAGGTTAATGGTAGGATAGAGCTAAGCAGCACTGATGGAAACTCATTCAAGTCAATAAAATGACTTGGAACAACACTGGGGCAAAAATGAGAGGGTACTAGAGAATTCAAAGCATGCATATGGGTGTCATTTTACAAGAGGCCAAGAGAAGCTCCA
The DNA here is from genome assembly GCA_006410735.1 of Raphicerus campestris. NCBI lineage: Eukaryota > Metazoa > Chordata > Mammalia > Artiodactyla > Bovidae > Raphicerus > Raphicerus campestris. The sequence continues at coordinate 1,005,364 of SJYW01040311.1, forward strand.
TCTAGCACCTATTATGTGTATATCTCAGCCTGCCACCTGAGACTCAAGTTTAACCCAGTAAGTGACCAGAAGTGGGAAAACTCTTGTGTTGTCGCCCTGAGGCAACAAGGGTTCCTTCTGTAGGATGATAACAGCACAAGTTTCACTGGCGAAGGAAAGTTCTTGAAAAGTGTGTTGGCAGACAAAGTAAGGATGAGGACATTTGCGAATAACTAATTTTCTTATGATCAAGGTGATTACAACACAAGCAATGGCTATTTTATTTTTGGAAGTGACATGAGTCAGAGGAGTAGTCGTGGGAGTGATGAGCAGATTCTAGACACACGTGGAGGATCAAAGAGATCAGATATATTGAAGGAGCAGATACAGACATGAGAGGAAAGGGTCGTCAAGGACAGCAGGGTTCGGTTCTGAGCGACGGTAAGAATGAAGTTACAGTTAAATGAAATGGGGAATATTATAAGAACAATACTTTTTTAATTTAATTTTTTAAACACAAAACCATTTTGTATTGGGGTATAGCTGATTAACAATGCTGCAGTAGTTTCAGGTAAACAGCGAAGGGACTCTGCCATTCATATACATATATCCATTCTCCCCCAAGCCACCACCCTGATCCAGGCTAGTGCATAACATTGAGCAGAGTCCTGTGTGCTATACAATAGATTCTTGTTGGTTATCCATTTCAGATGTAGAAGTGTGTACATGGCTTTCCCAAACTCCTTAACTATTACTTCCCCCAANAGAACAATACTTTTTTAATTTAATTTTTTAAACACAAAACCATTTTGTGTTGGGGTATAGCTGATTAACAATGCTGCAGTAGTTTCAGGTAAACAGTGAAGGGACTCTGACATTCATATACATATATCCATTCTCCCCCAAGCCACCACCCTGATCCAGGCTAGAGCATAACATTGAGCAGAGTCCTGTGTGCTATACAATAGATTCTTGTTGATTATCCATTTCAGATGTAGAAGTGTGTACATGGCTTTCCCAAACTCCTTAACTATTACTTCCCCCAAGCATCCGTGAGTTCATTCTCTAAGTGTGTGAGTCTCTTTCTGTTTTGTAATTAAGTTTGTTTGTATTGCTTCTTTTTAGATTCCACATATAAAGGATATTTCTCCTTTTCTGTCTGACTTCATTCAGTATGACACTGTCTGTCTAGGTTTATCCATGTTGCTGCAAATGGCCCTATTTCATTCTTTTTAATGGCTGAGCAATATTCCTTTGTATATATGTACCACATTTTCTTTATCCACTCATCTGTCGATGGAAATTTAGAATTTTTCCATGTCTTGACNGTTTATCCATGTTGCTGCAAATGGCCCTATCTCATTCTTTTTAATGGCTGAGCAATATTCCTTTGTATATATGTACCACATTTTCTTTATCCGCTCATCTGTCGATGGAAATTTAGATTTTTTCCATGTCTTGGCTATTGTAAACAGTGCTGCAATGAACACTGGGGTGCATGGATGTTTTCAGGCCATTTTTCCTTTGGATATATGCCCAGGACTGGGATTTCAGGGTCATATTGTAGCTCTTTTCAGTTTTTTCAGGAACCTCCACACTGTTCTCCTCAGTGGCTATACCAATCTACATTCCCACCAACAGAGTACGGGAAAGTTCCCTTCTCTCCACACCCTCTCCAGCATTTTCTTGTTTGTGCATATTCTGATGATGGCCTTTCTGACTGATGCGGATATCTCCCTGTAGTCTTGATTTGCATTTTCTAGTAACTAGCAACGTTGAACATCTTTTCATGTGCCTTTTGACCATCCATATATCCTCTTTAGAGAAATGTCTATTCAGGTCTTCTGCCCATTTATTGAGTGCATTCTTTGTTTTGATGCTATTAAGTGCCTTAAGCTGTTTGTAAATTTTGGAGACTAATCATATCATTTGTAAATAGTTTCTTCCAATCTTCGGTTGCCTTTTTGTTTTGTTTTTTGTTTCCTTTGCTGTGCAAAAGCTTTTGAATCTAAGTAGGTGCCCATTTGTTTATTTTCACTTTTTCTTTTCCATTATTCAGGGAGATGGTTTGAAAAAGATGTTGCTGTGATTTATGTCAGAGATTAAAACAATACTTTTAGGAGGAAATGTGGACTCCTATTAGAAATCAAAACTAATATATCAAGTATTAGCTTCAATTCACGAGTCTGAAATTCACGGGAGAGGTTAGGGATACATATATAACTCGGGGGTCCTCAGCGTATTTAAAGCCATGAGTCTGCATCAAACCAATAAGAAAATGTGTACAGATTGAAAAGAGAGAAGACTCAAGGGTTCATTCCTAGACCTCTCTAACACCTAGAAGTGAAAAAAATATAATAGGTGAAAATATATTTATATAGGTAAAATGTATACAGGTAAAAATAAAATGTAGAATAACAAAAGTGAAAGGGACAAAACTAGGGTTAAATGGAATTATACTGTTCTAAGGCTCTTTTCTCATTTCTGAAGTTTTATTGTTTAAAAGTAAGCTAAGATGGGTTAAGGATGCCTATTCTGTTCTCTAGAGCAATCACAGACGGAAATAAAACAAAGACAGAGCTAAGAACAGAGAGACAAAGCTGAATGCTAAAAACTACTCAATTAATTCAAACATATACAGAAAAGGAGAAACAAAGGAATAAACAGATGGGACATATAAACAAGTAGCAAGATGGGACCCTTAAAAAGCTAGCCAAATTAGTAATTACATTAAATATAAATAGCTTGTGCTGTGCTGTGCCTAGTCGCTCAGTTGTGTCCGACTCTGTGACCCCAGGGACTGAGGCATGAGACCTTTCCCTGTCCTTCACCATCACCTGGAGTTTGCTCAAACTCTTGTCCATTGATTTGGTGGTGCCACCCAACCATATCGTCCTCTCTTGGCCGTTTCTCCTCCCGCTACCTAATCAATGACGAAAAAAGCAAGACATTTCTCCAAAGACATAACGTTGACCAAATATATGAAAAGATCCTCAGTGTCACTAATTAATAGAGAAATGCAAATCAAAACTACAATGAGATATCACCTCACACTGGTCATAATGGCCATCATCAAAAAATCTACAGATAAATTCTAGGAGGGTGAGGAGAAAAGGGAACTCTACTATACAGTTGGTGGGAATGTAAATTGGTACTCCACTATGCAGAAGAGTATGGAGCTTCCTTAAAAAACTAAAAATAAAGTTTCCATATCATCTAGCAATCCTATTCCTGAGTATTAATCCCAAGAAACCCAAACTTGAAAAAGATATATGCACCCCAATGTTCATTGCAACCATTTACACTAATTAGGACATGGAAGCAAGCTAAATGTCCATCAACAGATGAATGGATAAAGAAGATGTGATACATATATACAACAGAATATTACCCAGCCTCTAAAAAGGGAACAAAATACTGCCATGTGCAGGGACATGGATGGACTTAGAGATTGTCATAAAGAGGGAAGTAAGTCAGAAATAAATAATGTATAATATTGCTTGTATGTGGAACCTAGAAAAATGGTAAAGATGAACTTATTTGCAAAGCAGAAACAGAGTCATAGATGTGAAGATCAAATTTACAGTTACCAAGGTGGGGAAGGGAAAGAGGGAGGAATTGGGAGATTGAGATTGATGTAGATACACTGCTATGTATTAATATAAAATAGATAACTAACAAGAACCACCTCTTGAGAACAGGGAACTTTACTCAATGCTCTGTGGTGACATAAATTGGAAGAAAATCTAAAAAAAAAAACCCAATGTGGCTATATATATACATATAACCGATTCATTCTGCTACACAGCAGAAGCTAACAACATTGTAAAATACCTGTGAAAGTGGAAGTGAAAGTCGCTCAGTCATGTCCAACTCTTTCCGACCTCATGGGCTATACAGTCCATGGAATTCTCCAGGCCAGAATACTGGAGTGGGTAGCCTTTCCCTTCTCCAAGGGATCTTCCAAACCCAGGGATCAAACCCAGGTCTCCCGCATTGATGATGGATTCTTTACCAGCTGAGCCACAAGGGAAGCCCAAGAATACTGGAGTGGGTAGCCTCTCCCTCTCCAGAGGATCTTCCCAATCTAGGAATCGAACTGGGGTCTCCTGCATTGCAGGTGGATTCTTTACCAAAATACCTATACTTTAGTAAGTAAAACTTAATTCAAATAAGAAATGCTAACCTTTGTACTTGCACATGGGGATCTTGGGCTTTCCCGTGGCTTAACTGGTAAAGAATCTTCCTGTGATATGGGATACCTGGGTTCAATCCCTAGATTGGGAAGATCCCCTGGAGAAGGGAACAGCTACCCACTCCAGTATTTTGGCCTGGAGAATTCCATGGACTGTATAGCCCACGGGGTGGCAAAGAGTCAGACACAACTGAGCAACTTTTACTTCCTTTCACTTTCACAGGAGTCTAAATGTTACTTCAATTTTGGAAAACTGTCAACTTCATATAAAATTAAATATATCGCTACTCAACAATCCAACAAACCCATTCCTACATATTTAGCCAATGGAAATAAAAACAGATGCCCAGACAAAGGCTTCCCCCAAAATGCTCAGTTGCTACATTCATCAGAGCCAAACGCCAGAAGCAACTCAAATGTCCATCCATATACGAAGAAGAAATAGCATACAATGTAATACTAAACAATAAGAATGAGCTACTCTTACATGCTCCGATATGGATAAACCNATGCTCAGTTGCTACATTCATCAGAGCCAAACGCCAGAAGCAACTCAAATGTCCATCCATATACGAAGAAGAAATAGCATACAATGTAATACTAAACAATAAGAATGAGCTACTCTTACATGCTCCAATATGGATAAACCTAAAGACAGCACTCAAAAGCATATGCCAAGCAAAAGAGGTCAGATTATATACTATAGTTTCTATTTATGAGGTCAAAAATAGTCAAAGCTATTTATGATTATAGAAGTCAGGAGAATAGTGACTTCAGTAGTCTACAGGAAATTCCCGAGGTGAAGGAAACATGGTATATACATTTGCAAAAATTCATGCAACTATAAACATAGTTTATATACAAAAATTTTCTAACTTTCCCAAAATATATAGTTCATATTTTTAAAGGCATAAAGATGAAGTAGAATTTACAAAGAAACTTAGAGGAAGTAATCAGTGAGGTATGAGATTATTATAGTTAGGATATTATGATGGCCCAGGAGCCAAGGAAAGGAAGTGTTTCAAGGTAGATCTACATTCAGAGTAGATTACAGAAGGCAGTGATGTACTGTGACAAGTACTTGTGGCTATGAGCTGATATAACACAAGAGAAGTCACTGAGTGATAAGAACAATTTAGGTGGAGTGGTGGCTTTCAATCTCGCNCAGCTACTGATTTCTTTCTCTCCTTCATAGTCACATTCTTTGAAAGCATAGTTCGTATTTATTTTCATTTCTTCACCACAGATCGTACTCCTCAACAGGCTATAGTCAGGCTTCCTTCTTTTCTCTAAAACTTATCATCCTCAGTTAAAACAGATGGAGAAGGAAATGGTGATCCATTCCAGGATTCTTGCCTGGAGAATCCTGTGGGCAGAGGAGCTTGGTAGGCTGCTGTCCATGGGGTTGCACAAAGTCGGACATGACTGAGGCAACTTAGCAGTAGAAGCAGCAGTTAAAACAGAACATAACCATCTTCACTCTAAAAGTTCTTGGTTTGTATATTACTTGATCCACTGTGCCATGGGACAGTGTTGAACACTTTCTCCTTCTTGAAATTGACTTTTCTTGATGCATAAGATTCCTCCTGTGTTTCTCTCCTATCTCAGTATTATTTTTCATTTTCTCTAAATGGGTGGTTTCTTTTGTTCATGCCTGAAAGGTTATGTTATCTCAAGTTCCATTCAGTTCAGTTCAGTTGCTCAATCATGTCTGACTCTGCAATCCCATGGACTGCAGCATGCCAGGCCTCACTGTCCATTGCCAACTCCCGGAGTTTACTCAAACTCATGTCCATTGAGTCAGTGATGACATCCAACCATCTCATCTTCTGTCATCCCCTTCTCCTCTTGCTAGCCTTCAAATCATCTAAGTCAACAAGTTCTCCCTGAAAAATAATTTTCTTCCAGAGCTTCAACAATCACCAGATATGCTGATGACACTAAGCTGTATCTCTAGTACAGGTCTTTGTGTTTAGGGCCTCCTGAGTAGCTCAACTGGCAAAGAATCCACCTGCAATGCAGGAGACCCTGGTTCAATTCCTGGGCTGAGAGGTTCCCTTGGAGGAGCGCATGACAACTCACTCCAGTATTCTTGCCTGGAGGATCTCCATGGACAGAGGAACCTGGCAGGCTATAGTCCAGAGTCACAAAGAGTCATACAGGACTGAGTGGCTAAGCACAGCACAGACAGTGGATTCATTCAGACAGCTGTTTGCTGAGTGTCTCCAATGTGGTATCCCATAGATAGCTCCAGGTCAACATGATCTCTACTTTCATTTACCTTAAACACACAGACACACACACGTGTTTCCCTTTTCACTCTTAAAGACATTTCCTTCCTAAGAAGTCCCTCAAGCCAGATGTCCTAACCCTTCTTTTCCCACCCACCTGGCGTGCTGCGATTCATGGGGTCGCAAAGAGTCGGACATGACTGAGCGACTGAACTGAACTGAACTGAACCCTTCTTTTCCCACCCACCTAATTGATTTTACCAATTATAGGTTTTTAATATATTCTAGGTTTTTAATATATATACTCCTGCTTTTTTACCTTCTCATGTCCAGATTTCCTGACTCTTCTCTTAAATCAGCCTGACAGGCATACCCACCTAATATTTCTGGAATTGTAACTTAAAAAGCTGGTACTGTATGCTAGCGAGCTAAGATGATAATGTGAATACAAAATTGTTTTGGTTGGTTGGTTTTCTTTCCATGAAATTCCTTTAAATCCATGACTTTGCCAGTTTTGACCATTAGTCATGAAGCCTCTGTTGTCCAAGAGGATGCATCAGAGCAGAATCAATGATCCATACCCTTCATTTCCAGTGTTCAAAAGCAGAAGTTCTGTTATAGAGAGATGCAATTTTTATAAGGATACTTCATGAGGGTTTTTTGGGTTTTTTGCTCTTTTTAGAAATGATAAATCCACTCTGAACTGAAAAAGAAAGAGAGATTTAGAGAAGAGAGCAAAAGAGTATGATTGTTATGTTGTCTGTAGTTTAAAATACTTCTGGAAAAATGAATTGTTTTTAAGCTTTTTTATTACTTTAACCCATAGTTTGAAGTATATTATACACTGAAATTTAGTGTGTATGCACACACATATACATATAAACACACATGCATGTATTAATGCACACATACACATATGACTGTAAACATATAAACATATTAAGTTGTCCTTCCTTTTTATGTCCCTATATTTTGATATTTTTTTCAATTACATCGCAGAAGGAAATGGAAACCCACTCCAGTATTCTTGCCTGGAAAATTTTATGGACAGAGAAGCCTTGTGGGTTACAGTCCATGGGGACACAAAGAGTTGGACATGACTGATAGAAACATATTAAGTTATATCATATATAACTGATATAAGCATATTAAGGAAAATATTTATCCTTCCATTCCATGTCCCTATATTTTGATTTTTTTCCTATTATATATCATTTTGCAAAAATACTACTCTGGATATATAAGTGTTTTCATTAATTGTTAGTGATCAGAGGCCTGCAGTTTAGAAAACACTGATAGTGTAAACTAGATACATGTGTAGGTAAATTAATGTTAACTTACAATCAAAAGGCAGTTAGTTAGCTTTTAAATCACCCTAATCATAAATCTACTTTCCAAAGACCGTTGGTTAGCACCAAAACAACCTGATCAGATTTTCATGTTTCCCCAAGACTTTGTAGCAAGTATTTCAAAAGCTTCCTAAAAATGTACTAACTAATTGGCTAAGGGATAGTAGAAAAAACTTCTGTGTTAAAAGTAAATATTCTAAATATGCAGTGTTTACAAATATTATACAGGCATGTCTGCTCTTGCATGAATGAAATTTGAAAAATTATAAAAACCTAACAGGCCCAGTAATCAACTTTGAAATTATATATTACATCTGGAAATTTATACTCCCTTGTCCTCACTAGAGAAAAGTTTTCCTGTGTGATCTACTGACAAATAATATTGATCCTACCATAGAATCATTTCTGCATTTGTCTCACAATAAACCTTCATTCAAGTTGACTGTCCAGGGCTGAACTTGGCAGAAATCAGAAAGAACTAAACATGAAAAACAGGCTTTGTGACTGTCTTTGGACCTGTGCTAAGAAATATTTATCTCTGTGGCAGATATCATGTTAGACTTGTTCACATTATAAGAAAACACTTGGTAGTGGGAAGGACAGGGAACAAGAGCCTTTTCTATCTCTAAATATCAGAGTAACCTGATATTACCAAAAGACAATGACCTGAAAATTGTGAATGGTCAAGTTAGCCTATAGCAGTTTTGCAGTATAGATGTTAGTGAGTGTTTGAGAATTGCAACAATTTGCTTATTTTTGCAACTCAAGTGTCCTCCATGTAGATAGTGGCCAATAAATACTCCAGATGAGTGGAAGGCTGAAAGTAAAAGAGACCCGTTTTCCATTTCCTTCTGGAGCTCTGAAAGTGACAAGTTCACAGAATTCTCAGGATCATCATCACATAAGGTGACAGGCAGCCTGGATGCTGAAGCAGAGGACTCGAAGCCACCCCAGCTTCCTCAGGTCTCAGACCCTATGGAAGAGGAACCAAATTGCTAATCAATCTGAAAGGGTTAAAGTGGTTAGCTAAAGAGGTCTTAAGGTCTGGTTAGGGGACTCACGATCAGAATTTCTGCAGCATGTCTTCAAATATTCTTCAGCACCTCCTATGTGCTGTGATAAGTCACTTCAGTCAACTCTTTGCAACCCCATGGATGGTAGCCCACCTCTGTTCATGGGATTTCCCAGGCAGGAAGACTGGAGTGGGTTGCCATTTCCTTCTCCAGGGGATTTTTCCAACCCAGGGATCAAATCCACGTCTCTTACATCTCCTGCACTGGCAGGCGGATTCTTTACCACCAGTGCCACCTCTGCATAAATGACTGCTTAGTGCTCTCTGAAGCATGGTTTCCTGAGTTATATAGTGGCTTCCCTGGTGGCTCAGATGGTAAAGAATCTGCCTGCAATGCAAGAGACCTGAGTTCCGTCCCTGGGTTGGGAAGATCACCTGGAGAAGGAAATGACAACCCACTCTCGTATTCTTGCCTGGAAAATTCCACACACAGAGGAGCCTGGTGGGCTACCGTCCTTGAGGTCACAAAGAGTCGGACACGACTGAGCAACTCACACAACAGTGATAGAAAGAATGTATACCTTTCAGTATTTCCGTGAATGTTCATTGGATAATATTATGGAGAAGGCATTTGCTCATAGTTTATAGATATGTAAAGTCTAATTTGGATTGATATCAGAGAAATACCACTTTTGTTTCTTTTAAGAGATACACTAAAGGTTCAGTTATGAATTGAAGATAAAAGAGAATTGATCTTTATTGAATGTCTCTATGCCTCATACTGTTTACATTTTGTAAATGTATCTTTTAATCAGCTCAATACCCCTGATCAGTGTGTACACTTCTTATACTCACATTATAGATGGGAAAAATGACACTAAACCATTTACCCAGTCACAGGGCACAGACATGGTCTGGTTTATATTGAAAACTGAAGTCTGACTTTTCAGATAGAAAGACAACTATTGCAAGATCTCACTAATATGTGAAATCTGAAAAGAAAAACAAAAATAACCTTGTAGAAACAGAGCAGATTAGTGGTTTCCAGAGGCAGGGGAGTGGGAACATTAGGTGAAGGTGATCAAAAGGTACAAATTTCTAGTTATAAATGTTTGGGGTGATATAATATATAGCACTGTGACTACAGGTAACGATCTTGTATTGTATGTTTGACAGTTGCTAACTCATCTCACATGCTAGTAAAGTAACGCTCAACATTCTCCAAGCCAGGCTTCAGCAATACGTGAACCGTGAACTTCCTGATGTTCAAGCTGGTTTTAGAAAAGGCAGAGGAGCCAGAGATCAAATTGCCAACATCCTCTGGATCATGGAAAAAGCAAGAGCGTTCCAGAAAAACATCTATTTATGCTTTATTGACTATGCCAAAGCCTTTGACTGTGTGGATCACAATAAACTGTGGAAAATTCTGAAAGAGATGGGAATACCAGACCACCTGACCTACCTCTTGAGAAATCTGTATGCAGGTCAGGAAGCAACAGTTAGAACTGGACATGAAACAACAGACTCTTTCCAAATAGGAAAAGGAGTACGTCAAGGCTGTATATTGTCACCCTGCTTATTTAACTTATATGCAGAATACATCATGAGAAATGCTGGACTGGAAGAAACACAAGCTGGAAGCAAGATTACCAGGAGAAATATCAATAACCTCAGATATGCAGATGACACCACCCTTATGGCACAAAGTGAAGAGGAGCTAAAAAGCCTCTTGAGGAAAGTGAAAGAGGAGAGTGAAAAAGTTGGCNAATAGTCAAAGCTATTTATGATTATAGAAGTCAGGAGAATAGTGACTTCAGTAGTCTACAGGAAATTCCCGAGGTGAAGGAAACATGGTATATACATTTGCAAAAATTCATGCAACTATAAACATAGTTTATATACAAAAATTTTCTAACTTTCCCAAAATATATAGTTCATATTTTTAAAGGCATAAAGATGAAGTAGAATTTACAAAGAAACTTAGAGGAAGTAATCAGTGAGGTATGAGATTATTATAGTTAGGATATTATGATGGCCCAGGAGCCAAGGAAAGGAAGTGTTTCAAGGTAGATCTACATTCAGAGTAGATTACAGAAGGCAGTGATGTACTGTGACAAGTACTCGTGGCTATGAGCTGATATAACACAAGAGAAGTCACTGAGTGATAAGAACAATTTAGGTGGAGTGGTGGCTTTCAATCTCGCAAAAGTCCAAAAGGGAAATTGGCAAATAGGTATAGATTTTTAAGAAGTTGCTGTAGAGCAGAAGAGAGACAAGAGTCGCCGCTACAGAGGTTTTTGAAAAGTTAGCCAAAAGAAAGGATCATTTTCTCAGATTGGAGGATTATCGTATGCAGCTCCACTGTTGGAAGTAATCAAATACTTCAAGTTTTTGAAAATAGAGAAAATTTGATAACGGAACAAGGACTAAAGGGATCTTTGAGCTATGTGCCTGAGTAAGTAAGCAGAGATAAAATCTAGAGTAATCAAAGGTTAGTAACATTTAACTTTAAGGTTGCATGCACACATATATGTGTAAATATCAGATAAAATAATGAATTGTGCCTAGCATACCATCTAAACATGTGTTTCTCTAGGTAGAGGCTGCTTTTTTGCAAGTTAATCAACTCATGAGCCATTCTTTTGGATATTTTGGGTAGCATACAGTGTGCTCCACATCTATATTGAGAGTTAGAAAGTGAAGTGAAGTGAAGTCGCTCAGTCGTGTCCGACTCTTTGCGACTCCGTGGACTGTAGCCCACCAGGCTCCTCTGTCCATGGGATTCTCCAGGCAAGAATACTGGAGTGGGTTGCCATTTCCTTCTCCAGGGGATCTTCCCGACCCAGTGATTGAACCCAGATCTCCTGCATTGCAGGCAGACACTTTAACCTCTGAGCCACCAGGGAAGCCCATATTGAGAGTTAAAACATATTTTGTTGTGTTCCTCTTTCTCTGATTGGGAAATGATTTATTATTAACTTTATCCATGATGGCAGAAAGAGCCACATAAAATCCTCAGTAAATTTTTGGAAAATAAATAAGCCATTGCCCTTTTCCTAGGGATGTTTTTATTTACAACCTTACTTCTCACGATGCTCAACCTTGCTTCTCATGATGCTCTGAAAGGCCCTAAATCCTCCTGTAGTCACACTGCTGCTGCTGAGTTGCTTCAGTCGCGTCTGACTGTGCAACCCCGTAGGTGGCCTCTTACCAGGCTCCCCCATCCCTGGGATTCTCCAGACAAGAACACTGGAGTGGGTTGCCATTTCCTTCTCCAATGCATGAAAGTGAAAAGGGAAAGTGAAGTCGCACAGTCGTGTCTGACCCTTAGTGACTCCATGGACTGCAGCCTATAGCTGAGCAGTTTCAATACCCAGTACTTCTCAAAGTGTGATTTTCAGATCCACAGCAGCAGCAGCAGCACACAGCATCACCTCGGAGATGGTTATAGCCACCAATTCTTGGTCTTGCCCAAGTCTGTTGAACCAGGAGATCTAGGTGTGTGGCCTCGTAAGCTGTAGTTTAACAAGCCCTCCAAGTGCTACTGGTGTACGATGAGGTTCAATACTGTAACACATATTCTTAACTTTTAATTCCTTGACTAGGGAGATGCAAGGAAACACCTTATTATACTTTGATCATCAATCAGTGATTTTATTCACTCTTAAACTTTTTCTACACATTTTTTCCTGTTATTAGAAACATAACATTACTGATGTATCCTGTGGCCTTTAAATGTGTTTTTTACCCAGATGCATGTACGTTAGGAGTTTTTGGTGACTCTTCAAGGTGAGGGGGGGGTGGGTGATGGATGTGATTTCTCTGCTTACAAAGGCACAGACAGGATCTTTTTGAAATAATCCGGAACTCATTGACTTTGGAAAGATAACGAGTGATACTGACACCGATGGCTTTTATAAGCAGTTCTTAGANGGGGGTGGGTGATGGATGTGATTTCTCTGCTTACAAAGGCACAGACAGGATCTTTTTGAAATAATCCGGAACTCATTGACTTTGGAAAGATAACGAGTGATACTGACACCGATGGCTTTTATAAGCAATTCTTAGATGCATTCAATTCTGGGGAATCCTCTTTTCCCTAGAAGAATTGAGACTGTGATACACTGAGTTTATAATCTGGGAGGCCTGAAAAAGACCAGAGGTAGAAAAGCATAATACTGAAGGAGCTCTGACCCTTAAAATTGATTCCACTCCCATAACAATGGTACAGTTTTGTACAGGTTATTTTACCTTCCCGGATTCATTTTCATCTCTGAAAAAGAAAGTTCGATAACTTGCTGTTAACCAGAAAATGATATGGATGACAAAAATTAATTGAGGTTTAAAAGTCCCCTCCCACCTAATCCTTCACAAAAATATCAATGTGCTATTATGGGGTAGTTCTCTTTTTCACCCAGACTGAGCATCAGTGGATCTTGTATATCTTTAAGAAAGTCCCTCAACTCTTTATAGTTGAAAAAAAAATCTAGACCCTCCAAGTGATAATAATGGTTATGATGAAACACACATAATAATTTCAGTATCACCACACTCTTCAATGCTTACTAACTCTATTGGTACAAAGGTGTCTATGGTAGTGCTCTTTGAGGGGGGAAAAAAATTAAGTACAGAGAGGAAAAAAGAAAGTCAAGTCGCTCAGTCGTGTCCAACTCTTTGCTACCCCATGGACTGTAGTCTACCAGGCTCCTCCATCCATAGGGTTTTCCAAACAAGAATACTGGAGTGGGTTGCCATTTCCTTCTCCAGGGGATCTTCCCAACCCAGGGACTGAACCCAGGTCTCCCGCACTGTAGGCAGGCGCTTTACCTGTACAGAGATTTTATAATCAAAACTGAAGAGAACACAGTAAAACTTCATTAACAGCAAAATTATAGACAATACGTTTTTTAACAGCTGAAACCTTGTATTTGTGAATTGCAGTACAAGTTGGAAAACATTTCCATGGATGAGGAAGAAATTGTCGTTTATGTTAGTGTTCTATTGTTGTGTAATCAACTCCCACAGTCCTGGCAGCTTAAAATGATTTCCATTTGTTACCTCAGAGTTCTGTGGGTCAGGAGTCCAGGTCAGTTCAAATGGGTTCTCGGATTAGAGTCTCACAGGCTGAAATCAAGGTGTTGACTAGACTGGGCTCTTAGCTGTAGGATTTGGGAAGAATCCTCTTACAGGCTTGTTCAGCTGTCGGAAGAATCTAGTTGCCTATAGTTACAGGAAGGAGGCTCCCATTTCCTTTCTGGCGGAACACCTTCAGCCACTCTCTGCTTCCAAAGGCCACTAGAATTCCTTATCATGTGCCCTCATCACCTTCAAAAGCCACAGCAATACATTATATCTCTCTTGTACTTGTATCGCTGATTTCTCCTTCTGTCTGCCACAAGTTGGAGAAAATTCTGCTTTGAAGCATTCGCATGATTAATTTAGGTTCAAGGACTTACTGTATGTGGTAATATGTGTCTGCGAGTGCCCAGTCATGCCCAACTCTTTGCAATTCCCTCAATTATAGCCCACCAGGGTCCTCTGTCCATGGAATTTTCCAGGCAAGAATACTGGAGTGGGTTGCCATTTCTTTCCTCAGGGATCTTCCTGACCCAGGGATCGAACCCAGGTCTCTTGCATCTCTCCTGCATTGGCAGGTGGATTCTTTACCACTGCACCACCTGTGGTAATATAATCATAGGATAATCACAGATAATGTGTCATCATATTCACAAGTTTCATCCATACTCAAAGGGAAGGGTCTCTAGGGGTTATTCTTAGAATTCTTCCAACTTTGCTGTGCTGTGCTTAGTCGCTCTGTTGTGTCCGACTCTTTTGTGACCCCATGGACTGTAGCCTGCAAGGCACCTCTCTCCATGGGGATTCTGCAGGCAGGAATTCTGGAATGGGTTGGCATGCCCTCCTCCAAGGGATCTTCCCAACCCAGGGATTGAACCCAGGTCTCTCATTGCAGGCAGATTCTTTACCAGCTGAGCCACCAGGGAAGCCTAAGAATACTGGAATGGGATAGCCCATCCCTTCTCCAGGAGATCTTCCCAACTCAGTAATCAAACCAGGATCTCCTGCATTGCAGGCAGATTCTTTATCACCTGAGCTGCCAGGGAAGCCCTCTTCCTACCTTATCAGCCCTTATAAATAAGGGACAAGCCCTAATATAAAAGCTGCAGAGAGAGTTTGGGGAGAGGTGATTCCGTGATCAAAGGAAGGGAAGAAGAACAGAGATGAATGGGAGTAGACAGGGGTAGCTCTTTGAAAAAGTATAAAATAGCCATTTCATCCTCAGGGCACCAGCTTTCCCCTCTCTGCTTTCAGCTGGCCAGGGCTCTGATGTTCCTTCACTCTTAATCCTATCAAAGACCAAAGAGGAAGATCTGTTACAATTACATATGTCGAAATATAAACATAAGCCAAGGTGTGAGTATTGCTGTGCCTGCTTGCAATCTCATCTCTAATCATGGCATGAAGATTTCTTGCCATCTTTCAGTTCTGGGATTTGGAAATAAACTAGAGGAGCTCCTGAGGGGCAAGGTAACTTATGTATGCCCCTGAAATTTAACCAGTAAAGGAGGTCACCAAGCTGCTTACATAGAAGCCTGGCTGTAAGTATGAACTGGTATCAAAAACTTTCTTTCCAAACTTGGCAAACCACTTCAGCCTTCTGTTTCTGTTGAACTATATTAAGTTAGAATATTTGGATGGGTATCCAAGTATACTCTTAATTGCTTCCAAGAGCTCTCAACCAATAGGACACAAATGTCAGGTTGTACTTGGAGAGGAACAAAGCTAAAGCCATGAGGCTAAAGTTTAAGGAAAATGGACTTTTTGCAACTCCCAGGCTCACTGTTCTGAGCGATGAGCTCATTCTAACATTAGTTAGTCCTAGAATTCATCACCTTCCAAATGCTAAAATAAAATCAGGGAAATGTCATCAAGTTGTTAACCATTATTATCTATTAAAGTAGCACCGCCAAAGATGGGGAAATCGCCTAATAAAACCAATCTTTCTTCTTTATATCACCTAGAACTGTCAGGACTCCAATAGATTATAATGGGCCCAACTTAAAACCAATGACCTGCATATTATACATGGAAAATCCCTCTTATCTCAGCAAGTTACTAACATCAGGCTTGTCAATTAGGATAGAGAATGTCAAGGTTACACGTTTCTCAAAGCTTCTGATGTCTACCCTTCAAGGTGGAATCACTTGAGAAACCTGTTTATTGACTCTTGGCAAAGGCATTTTTCCATTTCCAGGGGAAAAAAGATGGATTTGATAGACTTTTACACAATATAGCAGTGCAGTGTTATTAGGTTAAATGATTTATAAACTGAAGCATATTAGGGAAAAATAAATCCTTTCTAGAGACACCAAAGTGACCCCATTTTAAGGAGTGAAATCTCTGGCAATTTTCCTCTCCAAGTCTGTTACTTTGTCTCAAAAATATGGATAATAATAGCTCTCAGAAATTATTATATTGAAATTAAATTGAGGTAATATATATTAAAGTATCTGAAAATAACAAATGAATAAATCAAAGGTATTATTGGTAATATTATTTTGTTGCTATTGTTCATTCACTAGGTTGCATCTAACTTTTTTTGTGACTCCATGGACTCTGCCTGGAGCTTTCCAGGCTCCTCTGTCCATGGGACTTCCAATGCTGGAGAGGCCACTTCCTTCTCGAGAGTATCTTCTCAACCCCGACATCACAACCCACCTCTCCTACACCTCCTGCCCTGGCAGGCAGATTCTTTACAACTGAGCCACCAGGAAGGCCCCAGTATTATTTACACAATTTCATTAATTTATTTAACACATATTTAGTCAAGAGTGATTTTGCATGGGCTTTAAGGTAGATGTTGAGAATTTAATGATAAAGAGGACGGTCTTTACTCTGAAGGAATCTGCCATCAGGTGGTAAGTAGAGACAACTGAACAAGAAATTATAATGCAGATTTATTTTATAGGAGAAATATGAGGTTTAATGGATGTACAAGCAGATACACCTAATGCAATGGTCTGCTAGGTTTGAAAATTCNACAACTGAGCCACCAGGAAGGCCCAGTATTACTTACACAATTCCATTAATTTATTTAACACATATTTAGTCAAGAGTGATTTCGCATGGGCTTTAAGGTAGATGTTGAGAATTTAATGATAAAGAGGACTGTCTTTACTCTGAAGGAATCTGCCATCAGGTGGTAAGTAGAGACAACTGAACAAGAAATTATAATGCAGAGTTATTTTATAGGAGAAATATGAGGTTTAATGGATGTACAAGCAGATACACCTGACGTGCAATGGTCTGCTAGGTTTGAAAATTCAGGGAAGGCTACCTAAAGGAATGAACTCCAAAATTTTGAATTTCTGCTAATCAGCAGAAATAGACTAAGCTAAATGGTGATGAGAAAATGCTCACAGCAGCGGGCAGAGAGAGTGCAAAATCTTCTGGAAACATGGTGCCTATTGACGCCTTAGAATAATTCACAATGGGTGGAACCTCGGGCTGAAAGAAACTTAGGGAGGGTAGCTTTTCTTGTCTCCATCCAGCTATCTTCCTGGGAAGCTCCAGTCGGGAGCAACGTGGAGAAGCACAGAGGACCCTATGCCTCTTGTGCTCAAGCTGTCTCCAGAAAATGTTACATCAGGGGCATGGAGCAGAGCGCTTGCTGTCTCTGGCTAGTTGAAATGGGAAAATTTAACAGAGAAAAATACAGCAGTTTGGGGACTGTAGTAAAGACCTGAAATATACAAAAGGAACAGTAGAAGCTGGATCACATTTCAAACTGAAGACCCATCTGCTGTCTTTGCTCATGCCCAGGATAGCCTGCCCCCTTCTTCTTTCCAGTGGACTCACATTTATAGCTGGACATGGCTTAAAAGAGGAGTCCTTAGTGAAGCTTTCCTCACCTCTAGCAAGCAGGGCTACTCTCCCTTCCAGTCTGTTTCCACAGAAAACTANAATATACAAAAGGAACAGTAGAAGCTGGATCACATTTCAAACTGAAGACCCATCTGCTGTCTTTGCTCATGCCCAGGATACCCTGCCCCCTTCTTCTTTCCAGTGGACTCACATTTATAGCTGGACATGGCTTAAAAGAGGAGTCCTTAGTGAAGATTTCCTCACCTCTAGCAAGCAGGGCTACTCTCCCTTCCAGTCTGTTTCCACAGAAAACTATTATCTTACTTGAAGTACTTTCCTTTTATTTTATTATTGTCTATTGATATGAATTCTCCCCCACAAAATGAGCTTTCTGAGGACAGAATAAAATCATTGTTTGCTTATATATCTCTGGCATGATTACGAGCTTCGTCTTTGATAATATTAATAACATGCTCTTTGGATTCCCACCTATGGTCAGCACAACACGATATTAACAGACTTCCCCTTTCATCCATATTGATCAGATTTCAGAGTTGGAATGAGCATGTTTCCTGACTCAAAAGGCAGGAAGCATGGTGCTCTCCATGACATGACAAATGGATGGAATGTTTAAAACTCAGGGATTTTCTGTTTGCAGTGAATCTTCAGAAAAGGTGCCAGGATAGAGAATGCAATGAAGACAAGTGATAGAAGCGGGAGGAAAAGCGACAGGGCCCAGCTATGGGATGAGGGCACCTGCTGTGTCAGAGCCCAGCGTAACAGGCTTTGTCTCCAGGGTGGAAATGACGACTATGCTTCCAGCAGAGGGAGCAGCCTCCTAGGTGTTGGTACCCAGACCTTACAGCCGTTGGCTTCCAGGGGCAGACAGCTCCCTTGGTCCTTTCGCAGCCATGGTGGGGCTCCAATGAAGATATCTGGGAGCTTCTGTGAGAGGTACAGAAATGGCAGCAGCTATTTGTCTACATAAGTAGGAAACTTTGTGACATCACAGACTGTAGCCCACCAGTCTCTCTGCCCATGGAATTCTCCAGGCAACAATACTGGATTGGTTGCCATTTCCATCTCCAGAGGATCATCCCCATCCAGCCAATGAACTCAGGTCTCCCTAAGACCAGTTCACATTGCAGGCAAATTCTTTACCATGTGAGCCACCAGGGAAGCCCAGAAAACTCACAGAGAAAGTATTATTGAAAGCATCTAACATTTCTTTAAATACCTTCCTAATTATTTTCTCTCTTGAATTTGCCCATTCCACTTTTTTCCTCAACAGCTTAGGAAGTACTTTCTGTCTGGCAGCCCACGTTATGGGCTTTGTAACAAAAATTTATGGCAAGGAGATCAAACCAGTCCATCCTAAAGAAAAATCAGCCCTGAATATTAATTTGAAGGACTGAGGCTGAAGCTGAAGCTCCAATACTTTGGTCTCCTGATGTGAAGAACTGACTCACTGGAAAAGACCCTGATTCTGGGGAATGAAGATGGGAGGAGAAGGGGACAACAGAGAACCAGATGGTTAGATGGCATCACTGACTCAATGGACTTGAGTTTGAACAGCTCCAGGAGTTGGTGATGGACAGGGAAACATGGTATGTTGCAGTCCATGGGATCACAAAGAGTTGGACACGACTGAGCCACTGAACAAAAATTTGTAGAAAAAGGTTAGTCTGCATGTAAAAGAAGACCACAGCTGGCCAGTGCATATTAGGTCAAATGGGACAAAAATCATCTGAGAAGAAATTCAAATGATGATCATTTAGTTTAGGGATCCATATCTAAGTCTTAACACTTCAGCTTTGACAAAAATTCAACTCTAAGACAATGAACATTAAAGCAGTCAGACATTGCTTCCCTTAGCTCACACTGCAAGGATTCCTATGATGAGTACTTCATTAGCTAAGAAATTGCTGAAATTGAATGAAAACGTGAATGCAAATACTGTGTAAGCCTCCAGACGTCTCTGAAAACAGTATTTATAGTTAAATAAAACAGTCCGTAAAGATATGCAGTGGTTACAAAGTACTCACCTCAGTAAGGCAGCTTCTCCTAGTTACAGCTTCCTAGGAACTAAAGTGAATAAATCAAGAAATCCATTGTTTTTCTTAATGTATTAAATGGGATTTATCTAAAGAAGCATTTAGTCTGTAGACTCCTTTAATCACTATATTTTTAAACTCACATATATCATCATTACCACCTACATTTTATCCATAATCACTTACCCTCTAAGCAACAATGAGGTTTTATCACTGTGAGCATTTTTTATTTGAAATTAGTTTTTCAGAACTTTTAACAAAGAGGCAAGGATCGTAAAAGTTTTTTCAAGCATCACAAGACTTCCTGTTGGGCTTTAAGTGTTCGAGTGAAAGTCACTCAGTCATGTCTGACTCTTTGCGACCCCATAGACTGCAGCCCACTAGGCTCTCCTCTGTCCATGGGATTCTCCAGGCAAGAATGCTAGAGTGGGTTGCCATTCCCTTCTCCAGGGTTAAGAGTATAGTGTTGAAAAATAAGTTGACTGTCGAATGCGGTGTCCTGACTTTGGTCTAAAGGATCTTCTGCCTTTGNATGCTAGAGTGGGTTGCCGTTCCCTTCTCCAGGGTTAAGAGTATAGTGTTGAAAAATAAGTTGACTGTCGAATGCGGTGTCCTGACTTTGGTCTAAAGTATCTTCTGCCTTCGTCTCTGTTGTCCCCATTCAGCTTGAGATCAGCTCCACTCCAAGAGCTGTGCCCTCAGTGTAGAAGAAACCTCCTCAATCCTAGGAAGAAACCCAGCAAATCAATCAAGAGAGACTAGACTGTTCTAGCCACCTCAGTCCTCCTTACTGCAGGCTCTCACTCATGCAGGGGTGGAAACCCCTTCTTCCAAACTCCTGGTCTCCAATAGACCTACCTCCCTGCTTTCCTTCCCTCTCTTCCATAAACACACTCCTCTAGTGTGCACACAGACTGTCTTTGCTTCCCTCATTATTTGGAGGCACTTGGTGGCAGTGGGGTACCTTCCCATCTGATTTTGTTTTCCATGTACGTAAGTCACTTTAGTCATGTCTGACTCTATGCAACCCTGTGGGCTATATAGCCCACCTGGTTCCTCTGTCCATGGGATTCTCTAGGCAAGAAGACTGGAGTGGGTTGCCATGCCCTTTTCCAGGAGATCTTCCCAACCCAGGGATTGAACCTGGGTCTCTTATGCCTCCTGCATGGGCAGGAAGGTTCTTTACCACTGGCACAATCATTGTCACGTGTATCTGTTCTGTTCTGTTATCTAGTGCTTCTGTTTTCATGGGGCATTTTTAAGAGACTGAGAAACCTCTTATGACACTGTGGTCGTTTTCCCAAATGGCTTCACCACTTCCCATTCTTCATCTCCTGTCAACTATTCTCAGAATAACCAGTGGAATGTTTCAAAAAATAAAATTTGTTATTCTTCTATTTAGCTTCCCCAATAGTTTCTTCTCACTCTTAGATAAATATAAACATACATGTATACATACAAAAGGGTCTTTCTATGGATTAGATAAAGTCATCATCTGGCCCCTTCCTATATTTCAAACCCTTCCTGCTGTTTAGTTCAGTTCAGTCACTCAGTTCTGTCTGAGACCACAGACTACAGCACACCAGGCTTCCCTGTCCATCACCAACTCCTGGAGCTTGCTCAAACTCATGTCCATTGAATCAGTGATGCCATCCAACCATCTTATCCTCTGTTGTCCCCTTCTCCTCCTTCCCTCAATCTTTCCCAGCACTAGGGTCTTTTCAAATGAGTCAGTTCTTCCCATCAGGTGGCCAAAATATTAGAGTTTCAGCTTCATCATCAGTCCTTCCAATGAATATTCAGGACTGAGTTCCTTTAGGATTGATTAGTTTGATTTTCTTGCAGTCCAAGGAACTCTCAAGAGTCTTTTCCAACACCACAGTTCAAAAGCATCAATTCTTCAACACTCAGCTTTTTTTCCAGTTTAAGTCTCACATCCATACATGACTACTAGAAAAGCCATAGCTTTGACTATATGGACCATTATTGGAACTTTCCCTCCATTACTGCATTTTTTTTTTCCCTTTTAAACATATCAAGGTAGCTCTTGATTCAGATACTTCTTACTTACTATTTCTCTCTTCTTGAAAATATTCACTGGCTGTATGAGGGAAACTGTTCTTCTACCCTCTTAAGTTTTGTGTCTGGGAGTGTTAGTCAGGGCTTCCCTGGAGGCTCAGATGGTAAAGAGTCTGCCTGCAATGCAGGAGATCTGAGTTTGATCCCTGGGTTGAGAAGGTTCCTTGGAGAATGAAATGGCAACCCACTATCTTCTTGGAAATATTCTCTGGCTGTATAAGAAGGAAAAACTGTTCCTCTACCCTCTTAAGGTCTGTGTCTGGGAATTGTGAATTAAACTAATAAACTAGATTAACAGAAGAAAAAACACAAATTTATAGTTTTAAATTTATGTGCACATAGGATACACAGAAGAGAAGGCTAAGTAGTTAGAATCAGAGACTTAGACATTATTTTAACAAAGAGCATGACTGTGAAGAAGTGAAGACACAAAGGAAAAGGAAAATCTGACCTTCTAGAAGAGATAAATTATTTTTTAAAAAGTCACTAGGGAATATATGGTAGGTTAGGATTATTTAATAAAGTATGTTACCCAGAGATTACTGGTGCTGACTTCATTGATAAGGCTGTATCCTCTCCAATGATTAAGAATATTTCTCCTCTTTCATGTATAAGTGAAAATTTATATCACCCCGCCAAAAGGAAATTTATGTCACCTTTTAGGCAGAAAGGGGAAGGGCAGAGAGCTCTCTTGTCTACTCTTTCTCAATTGTCTTTAGCTGTAAAATGATCTTTACGTCAAAGCGGCATATTTTAGAGTGCTGTATTCTGGTCCCCTTTATCTGCACGTGGCACTTGGACGGTTTTCTTTTTTCAATTCAGAATTCAATGTAAATATTGTTTCATGATCCCCCCGGAGAAGTAGCACTTGCTTCCCTCTGTTTCACGGTAGTTTCCCCTACTTACTTCATAGCAAGTTTTACTATTAGTAATTACCTTGCTTATAGAATGTGTGTTCAATCCCCAGTCAAAAAGATCCCATGGAGGAGGGCAGGCAACCCACTTCAGTATTCTTGCCTGGAGAATCCCATGGAAAGAGGAGCTTGGTGGGCTACAGTCCATAGTGTTGCAAAGTGTCAGACACCTGAAGCTATCTAGTTAGCCTGCATGTACATACATCGATTAGCTATGTAATATCTACCTGCTTCCAGCCTGATGCAGCTGCTAAGTCACTTCAGTCGTGTCCGACTCTGTGTGACCCCCATGGACGGCAGCCCACCAGGCTCCCCCGTCCCAGGGATTCTCCAGGCAAGAACACTGGGGTGGGTTGCCATTTCCTTCTCCAATGCATGAAAGTGAAAAGTGAAAGTGAAGTCACTCAGTCATGTCCGACTCTTAGTGACCCCATGGACTGCAGCCTACCAGGCTCCTCCATCCATGGGATTTTCTAGGCAAGAGTACTGGAGTGGGGTGCCACTGCCTTCTCCGCCTGCTCCCACGAGAAGAGAATACAGCAATTGTATTATTCGCATCCTTATCCTCCATACTTAGAAAAAAACCTGGCACATTATAGGAGTTCAACAGTCAAATAATAAACGTTCGTAGTTTACTTACGTTGCTTAGGTATCCTAACTTCTCAGTTAAATTCTTAGGACCAAACACTGCTCCTCCCACTGTATAATGAAAAGGCATTTTTGTCTTATCCCCTGTTGTTGTTCTTTCATTTTTAAAGTCAACCTTGCTTAGACTATCACAAGGCTTTATTAACAAGGGACCAAAGGAAGGCCAAAGGACAAAATCTGTGATGACTTTAGCTCCATAGGGGGAAAAATAAAAATGGTCTGTCTTCAGAATTCACTGAACAGATGTCAACTCCATTTGCTACTTCACAAATCATTGTAAAGGATAATTGGATTTCATTGCTCCTCAAACAAGGTGACACGAAGAAATATGAAACTGCTTTCCAAAGACTGGGGTGGGGGGAAGTCATAGCCAAACAGCTGAGGACTGCTGCTGGGGAAATCACTATCAGATTAAGGATCAGAATAGCAAGGCTGCATTCGAAAGGAAATCTGAGACATCACCCTGGCCTGGCCAGCACAAAAAGGGATACTGGGGAAAAGAAAAGAAAAAATATATATATTTGCTGAGTAATTTGTGTAATTAAACAAAATAAAAGCAATTCTCTACTTTTGAAAACTGCATTTCATGGTCACATGTCTGAAAGCTAAATATACATTTAAATATATGTTTAAAAGGGAAATATACATTTAAAAGGGAATGGTTGGTACAAGTTCTTTTCGGAAACTGCCTATCAGTGTAACAAAAGACATATTTTATCCTCCTAGGGATCCCTTCCTTCTTGTTTCCTAGCAACCTGGCATATAGAAAAGAACCATCAAAAAGGCCAGGGACCTCACCCAGGCACAAATCAGAGTGTTACCCACGGGTGGCCATTCTAATAGCTGAGGGCACCAACCCAACCACAAGTTAGCCCCTACTTCAGTGAAGTCTTACCCTGCGCGGCTGTGTAGTACATCACAATCAGGCTTCTGCTCATCTTTAAAGAACTTATTTTTGCTATTTGAAAGGAATTTTAGTTGTAAAAGTAGTGGGGAAAATATGAACCATGAAAAAGTTGCATACTTACAGTAAAACAAGTTAAAAAGTTAATAAACTGTAATGACTGGCCCTTCAAATAGGAAACATGGCACATGTATATATCAAATAAACATTAAGTGTGATTGCTTGGAACAGCTTGCTATGTGCAGTGGGTGTTTCGATGAACAAATCATGAGGACTAACTTTTTTATTTCTGTTAATTTCAAAAAGCCATTTTTCCCAGAAGCATTAATCATGTGTTTTATTATGCTCATGGAATTTCAGTCTACAGAATAAGTACTCTCTATGTGTAGTGCTAGTGGTAAAGAACCCACCTGCCGATGCAAAGGACACAAGAGATGCGGGTTCGATCCCTGGATTGAGAAGATCCCCTGGAGAAGGGAATGGCAACCCACTCCAGTATTCTTGCCTGGAGAATCCCATGGACAGAGGAGCCTGGTAGGCTACAGTCCAGGGGATCTCAAAGGGTCAGACAAGTCTGAAGCAACTTAGCATGCCTGTGCACACCTGTGTTCTCATCCAGAAACACTGTCTAAGGATATTTTTGGTATCATGGCTGTAGGAGGAAAGGGTTCTAGCATCTAGTGTGTTCAGTTCAGTTCAGTCGCTCAGTCGTGTCCAATTCTTTGTGATCCCATGAATCGCAGCATGCCAGGCTTCCCTGTCCATCACCACCTCCCGGAGTTCACTCAGACTCACATCCATTGAGTCAGTGATGCCATCCAGCCATCTCATCCTCTGCCATCCCCTTCTCCTATTAAACATCCTATGATGTATGGAGCAGTCTCCCAAATGAAGAATTATCTTTTCACAATGTTAATGGTGCCCACTTGAGAAATTCAGCTCTAGACTTGAGAAAATGGGTAGGTAATGATGGTGACAATGAAAGAGATAATATTCTTTTGTTAAAAAATGAAAACAAAAAAATTAAGAGAGACTTGAAACAAAATGCCAAAGAACACAATACTATCCATTTGAAAGGGAAAAAAAGACTCAGAAATGCTCATCTTGGCGTTATTTTACTCCAGAGAAGTTTTCCACATTCCTATGCCAAAAGCAATTACCATATTTCTGTCTGCTAATGAGGCTGGCATAGGTTTTAGCATATCTACAGATGGCACTTTAAATGATAGTTAATTTTTAAGTTAAATTTTAAATTTTGTAAGTTTAAATGTTTAAAGCTATGACATCATCTGTTAATATATTCACCACAATAACGGGCCCAGCTCTGTCACATATCAGGGTTGGGCATATGCAAAAACAAAGAGGTTTCCCAAGCCACATGCAAACATCAATCACATTTCTGGAAAGTGTATCCTATATAGAGACTCATTAAGTTGCAGAAAGATTGTGTCTGAGAACCCCATCCCCTCCCTCCTTCCCTCACACGTTTCCCTTATGTGATAAGAATTGTGTGATGTCTTTCATTCTGGTCCTCACACAGGATTTCTTTTTTTTTTTTTTTAATACTTTATTCTACTTTATAATACTGTATTGGTTTTGCCATACATTGACATGAATCAGCCACAGGTGTACACAATCTCCCAATGCCAAAGCCCCCTCCCACCTCCCACCCCACACCATCTCCCCGGATCATCCCGTACACCAGCCCCAAGCATCCTGTATCCTGTATTGAACATAGACTGGCGCTTCGTTTCTTATATGATAGTATACATGTTTCAGTGCCATTCTCCCAAATCATCCCACCCTCACCCTCTCCCTCAGAGGCCAAAAGTCCATTCTATACCTCTGTGTCTCTTTTGTTGTCTCACATACAGGGTCATCATTACTATCTTTCTAAATTCCATATATATGTGTCAGTATACTGTATTGGTGTTTTTCTTTCTGGCTTACTTCACTCTGTATAATCGGCTCCAGTTTCATCCATCTCATTAGAACTGAGTCAAATTTATTCTTTTTAAGGGCTGAGTAATACTCCATTGTGTATATGTACCACAGCTTTCTTATCCATTCATCTGCTGATGGACATCTAGGTTGTTTCCATGTCCTGGCAATTATAAACAATGCTGCAGTGAACATTGGGGTACATGTGTCTCTTTCAATTCTGGTTTCCTCAGTGTGTATGCCCAGCAGTGGGATTGCTGGGTCATAAGGCAGTTCTATTTACAATTTTTTAAGGAATCTCCACAGTTTTCCATAATGGCCTCACAAAAGATTTCTAATGAGTTAGGTCATCATGATCAGCCCCATAACCACTGGTGCCTCACTCTATCCATCTGTACAATGGATAGTTAGACTCATTTTCTGTTACTCTTTAGCAAGGCTCCATGTGAGAATGCCAAAGCTTGGATGCTCTTCCCCTCAAATGTATATTCAGTGCATAGATTTTCAAAGCATTCCTTAAAGCCCATTTATGAGTTCACTAGAAATCATCTGACCACTGGTTAACAACCTCTGTATTAAACCAGGTCCTTATACGATTTCCAGTTCTAAGAAAAGTTTCAGCTAAACAATATGAAGAATTAGTAAAGGAAATCTCTTTCTCCCATGAGTAGCCTGGCTAATGACTATTATCAAGAACAAGGCCACCTGTGTCAGCAAAGAACGTTCTAAAGGGAATGGAGATAAGCTATCTCTATTTCAAAGAGCAGTAAACAAAGTCAGCCTTCAAAATTCTGTTCTTTAAGACCATTCACATTAGAATAGGAATGGTATTGGTCTCAGAATAAACTGTAAAAAAAATAAAAATTAGTAAACAGAAATGAGACCAGAAGGGGAATCTCTCCTACTCTGTGATAATAAGAGAGCATGACAGTAAGGTTTCTCTGTTTCTCCCTGCCCCCAGCAACAATTCAGTCAATGAATAGCTATGAACATTGTTTACTATGAGGTGAGGTGAAGTCGCTCAGTCGTGTCCGAGTCTTTGCGACCCCGTGGACTGTAACCTACTAGGCTTCTCCATCCATGGGATTCTCCAGGCAAGAATACTGGAGTGGATTGCCATTTGCTTCTCCAGGGGATCTTCCCAACCCAGGTATCGAACCCAGGTCTCCCACATTGGAGGCAGACGCTTTAACTCTGAGCCACTATAACCCTCACCAATTACTTTTTCCTGTCTTTTAATATTAAACGGTTTTCCTTCCCTTGCCATGTGGGGAATTGTATATGGCTCATCGTGGTTGTTGTTAAGTCCCTAAGTTCTGTCTGATTCTCTGAGACCCCATGGACTGCAGCATGCCAGCTTCCTTGTCCTTCACTGTCTCCTGGAGTTTGCTCAAATGCATGTCCATTGAGTCAGTGATGCCTTCCAACACCTCATCTTCTGTTGCCCCCTTCTCCTCCTGCCTTCAATCTTTTCCCAGCGTCAGGGTCTTTTCTAGTGGGTCAGCTCTTCACATAAGGTAG
>SJYW01040312.1:0-44173 GCA_006410735.1 Raphicerus campestris
ACTCGGCAGGGCGGAAGTGCAGGACGATGCCTCAGATGGACTTCTGGTGTGGCCACACTGCCCTCTTGTGGCCTTCTGCGAGCACGTCCACGCTCAGAAGGAGGTGATGAGGTGGACAGAGGTTTAGGGCGCTAGTGTGCCATGTGTCCACAAGACAGTCACCAGCCCGGCAGCTCTCTGCAGGTCACCAGCAGGTGCGGGGAATAGGACTGGAGAGTGTGGGCCTGGACTGGGAAAAGGAGGTGCAGGCTGGTCTGATGGGCGTGCACCCATGACTCACACTGCCCTCTGCTCACAGGTACATGGCCATCGTCCACCCCTTCCAGCCCCGGCTCTCAGCTCCTGGCACCAGAGCGGTCATTGCTGGCATCTGGCTGGTGGCCCTGGCCCTGGCCTTCCCCCAGTGCTTCTACTCCACCATCACCATGGATGAGGGCGCCACCAAGTGCGTGGTGGCCTGGCCTGAAGACAGCGGTGGCAAGATGCTCCTTTTGTAAGGCCTGGGGGTGAGGGAACATGGTGTGTGTGCGTGCGCCTGTGTGTGCGTGCATGCACATTCATGGTGTACACATGTGCAGTGTGTAAGTGTGAGTGCACAGGTATCTGTGAGTGAACTGGGGATAATGTGAGCACAGTAACTCAAAGTGACCCTTAGCACTCAGTAAACGTCAGGTCTGGTCTAAGCACTTTACATACATTAACTCATTTAATTCTCATAACAGTATGAGTATGCATTATTATTATTTCCATTTCTCAGATGAGGAAACCAAAGTACTAAAACAACTAAGGGTCTAGGACCATACCAGAGAAGGCGATGGCACCCCGCTCCAGTACTCTTGCCTGGAAAATCCCATGGATGGACGAGCCTGGAAGGCTGCAGTCTATGGGGTCGCGAAGAGTCGGACATGACTGAGCGACTTCACTTCACTTTTCACTTTCGTGCATTGGAGAAGGAAATGGCAACCCACTCCAGTGTTCTTGCCTGGAGAATCCCTGGGACAGGGGAACCTGATGGGCTGCCGTCTATGGGGTCACACACAGTCGGACACGACTGAAGCAACTTAGCAGCAGCAGCAGCAGGACCACACAGCTATTAAGTGGTAAATCAAGGATTTAAATCCAGGCAGTCTTGCTTCAGAGCCCAATCTCCTCAACACTCTTGCTTAAATAAGGGGTGTATCAGGGTACTGAGGGAGAAAGGGCAGATAATGGAGTCTGGGGTGTTTTCAGGAGGAGCCTGGAGACAGCCCTGAGTTGAGGCAGGCACCATGGGCTAGGGGATGGGGGCAGAAAGCAGAACTCAGACTCAGTGCAGCTGCTGTGTGACCCTGGATAAGTCCTTTCCTTTTCTGGGCCTCAGCGTGCCTAGTTCTCACGTGGCTCTGTCATCCCCAAGCACCTTGGAAATTCAAAATAGAGGATAAAGAATCGGTTGAGGTTCTGAAGACAGTATTCCGGTTGGAATCCTGCTCTGTCCCCTGCTGGCTCAAGGATCCTTTGAGTCACTCAACCTCTCTGAGCCTTTGAGTCTTTCTCTCTCAAAGGAGATTCGCAAGAGACCCTCGCTCAGGGGCTGTTGTCAGGCACGGAGTACCGAGCCTGCAGCAAAACCTGTGCCCAGGATGTGGTCATTTAAACGGTAACAAACGAAAAGAAACCCGTCAGACTTAGTCCAAGAAAAGCCTGGCTGCCGCAAGCATAAGGCTCTACACGCTCTGAGCCCAGAGCCGCCAGATCTCGGCGACAATTCAGGCCGCTCCCCGCCCCCTGTGACAGCCCTCTCCCAGCGCCGGCCCCTACCTCTCCTGCAGTCCCGGGCACTGGCCAGAAGGCGCCATTCCTCTGAGAAGCCTGTTCCTGGAGACTGCTGTGTTTCGAGGGCAGGCCTTGCCATGGGTCTTTGGCCTCACCTTGTACCCCCACGTTCTCAGGATTCAATGTTCCGTGGGCGGTGTCCGTGTGGGGACGCGCCCCTCTTCCTGGCTCCGGCAAGGGATGGGAGCGGAACATTTCGAGACTGGCCACTGGGGGCGATGTTTCTCCACCTTAACATGGAGCTTTTCTCCTGGTAGTAACTCAGGGTACCAACCACCAGTTTTCTGGGGTCGGTGATTTGTGACCCTAATTCAGACGACGGCAGAAAGCAAGAGGGCCGAGGTGGGCTAGGAGGGTATATTTTGGCGATACTTCTAATTCTGAGAGGATTTGGGCCAAAGCTTGGCTTCTTGTGTGTGAGAGTTTATTATTCACTCTTGGGTTAGGGAGCTTCTGAGATTTAGATTGGAGGCTCCATCTTTACAGGCTCACATTCTGTGTGTATGAATCTGATGAAATGACAGATGCCCTCTCCAGGAAAATGTACATACACTTGCAAAATCAAAATGCCCAAAAAAAAAAAAGGCAGTCTCAGCTGTGAGAGAAGCCATTCCTGATAATGGCAGGCCCTAGGAGATGGTCCCCAAAGCTCCTTGGCTCTCCCTTCTGGTGGGAACTTAGCCCAGAGTGAATCCGCACCTTGCACTGACCCAAAAAAGAATGAGGCAACAAAGGGGCATCGCTCACACTCAGGAAGCATGGTGGAGATTAGCTCCATGGTTTACAATCGGGGAAACTGAGAGTGAAGGGGAGATCTGATTGCCCAAGGTCATGCTCTAAATTAGAGGCTGGACAAGAACCCAGGTCTTCTGACTCCACAGGGCTGATTCTCAGTGAAAGGGAAATCATTTAGGTGTTAAGTCTGTAGACTGTTTCACATGACACAGACTTCCTGTGCCTCTCTGAGCCTCGGTTCCTCGATCTGGACACTGAGGCAGATGGCTCAGCTGATCCTCAAGGATGCTCTGTGACCTCACAATCAGAGGTGACAGGAGCCTGGCACTCACTGCTCCTCCTCTCTTTACCTGCTCCACAGTAGGACAGATGGGGATCAGAGTGTCTAGGAGGCACCAGACATTTTGTAATTAGAAAGTCAAATTCTAAACTCAGGTTTTAGGGAAGGTATTTAGGAAAGAACCCACCTGCTGCTCAGGTGGCAGCACCTCTTGAAAGGGGCCCAGAAAGGCTGGCACACGCGGAGGAGAGAAGTGGCTTGGGAACACCTCAGTTTTCCTAGAAGAAGGTCACAAGACAGGGCCAGGGGTCTTGGGTCCATTCAGCAAATGCTCCTGCCTGGGTCTTGTTGGAGCGTGACTGCAGCATCACTCAGAAACCAGAAGGAGCAGCATGCGTGTCCTTTACCCCAAAGGAAATAAATGGGCCTCAACACAGCCCTGGGTGTCCTCCATGGGGACTGGATGAGCACCATCAGTGGTGTTCTTGGCCACTTGCTCACAGCAGAAAGTGTGTCTGCTGATGTGAGCCGTGTTCCCAACAGAGGTGATCCGATAGTTTGAACAGTGTGGCCCGTCTTCACTGCCCCATTCCCTGGTAGGGATGCTGGTGCAGGATAGAAATATATCAACTCCAGGAAATCTATTTAGACAGACAGATGCAGATATAGACGATATACATAATCTATCTAATACATGTGTATATACACACATATAATGCATGATTCTGGAAGAAAATATTCCAAATCATTAATAGTGGTGGGGGTGGGATATGTAAATTTACTTCCTCCTTTGTGCTTAATGGGGCTTCCCTGATAGCTCAGCTGGTGAAGAATCTGCCTTAAATGCAGGAGACCCCAATTCGATTCCTGAGTTGGGAAGATCCCCTGGAGACGGGAAAGGCTATCCACTCCAGTATTCTGGCCTAGAGAATTCCATGGACTGTATAGTCCATGGGTTCGCAAAGAGTCCGACATGACTGAGCCAGTTTCACTTACGCTTAATGTCATTATAAATTTTAAACAAATGTATTGGTTAACTTTTTCATTCCTATTTATTTCCTCGTTTGATAACTTGTCTGCCACTTGGAAGGACTCAGAGCTTACATTGGTGTCCCTTTTGCGGCAGGGGAAGCCCTCACTGGGCACACANGGAACTTCTTGGTTCACAGCAAGGGTGTGAAGGAGCCTTTCAAGGCCCAGGAGTAAAGGGGTGATTTCCTCTGAGACGCCACAGCAGACAAGGGCCTCACCCCGCCTGCAGGGGGGAAGCTTCTAGTTTTTCTCGAGTTACGGCGGTGTCCTCCGAGTTATGACAGGGTTGCCAGGGATCCGCCCCTGTGGCCTCAGCAGAGGCCAGTCACCTTTCGAGTTGCGAGGCGCCTTTGGAGATTGCTCCCCAGTCATCGTCTGGTGGTGAGGCCGGAGCCTGATCTTGCCACACCCATGCTGACATAGGTCTTGGGGTTCCCAAGAGCACCCATGGGAGAGTCAGGCCTCGTCTCGCTAGAAGACGCGCTGGGACGCTTTCATCCCCAGCTGCAGCACCAGTGTCCGAATACATGTCGAGCGGACACAGGGATGTGTGGCTTGCCCTCGAGGTACCCCAAAGCTGTCACACATGCCAGTTTGTCGGGAGTCAAGCCTTGAGCAGACAATCGAGGCAGTGCAGGGTAGTCAGGTTCATCTGGAGTGGACGAGGCATTTAGGGATTTTGGGGAATGGTGGCGAGAACCCTGAGCCACCTCCCGACTCTCCTGGTGCAAGCGCCTCCACTTGGGGAGCGAGGGGAATGCCTGGAACCCTTTCCCCATAGAGCAGGGAAAGGGTCCCTCATCTGGAGCTGAGCAGGGCAAAACAGGGCTTCTCTTGAGTTGTGGCGTGACACTCTTTGTTCCTCTCGAGTGGGGACCGGTGGGGTGGGGAACTTCTTGGGTCACAGCAAGGAGTGAAGGAGCCTTTCATGGCGTTAGAGGAAGGGGTAATTTCCCCTGAGACGCCACAGTGGACAAGGGCCTCACACCGCCTCCTGGTAGAAGCTTCTGGATTTTCTCAAGTGGCGGCGGGGTCCTCTTGAGTTCCAACGGGGACCCCAGGGACCCACCCCTGTGGCCTCAGGAGAGGCCAGTCTCCCTGTGAGTTGCCAGGCGCCTCTGGGGATTCCTCCCCAGTCATCGCCAGGTCCTCAGTTCTCGTCTGGGGCTGAGGCCAGAGCTAGAGCTTGCATTGCCCGTGCTGTCATAGGTCGTGGGGTTCCCCTGGAGCCCACACCGGGGAATCAGACCTCCTCTCGCCTGGAGACGTGCATGGCGCCTTTCCTCCAAAGCTGCAGCAACAGTGTCCAGCTCCTATTCTAAGGTACACAGGGATCTGTGGCCAGCCCTCGTGGTAACCATGTTGTCATATGTTCCAGTGTGTCTAGAGTCAAGCCTCGGGTGACAGCTGAGGCAGTGCAGCACAGTCAAGTTCATCTGGAGTGGAAGAGGATTTGGGGAGTCTTGGGGAATGGTGGCCCGACCCTGAGGCTCCTCCCAACTTTCGTGGTGGGAGCATTTCTTATTCGGAAGCAAGCGTAGCGCAGAAAACCTTTCCAGATGGAGCAGCGAAAGGCCTCCTCATCTGGAGCTGAGCACGGGAAAATGGGTCTACACTTGAGGTAGGACCCTCGGGACTCCCCTCGAGTGAGGACAGGTGAGGCGGGGAACGTCTTGGGTCAGAGTAAGTGTGTGAAGGAGCCTTTCGAGGTCCAAGAGGGAAGGGGGTATTTCCCCCAAGACACCACAGCTGACAAGAGCCTCACCATGCCTTGCAGGGGAGAAGATTCTGGTTTTTCTCGAGTTGCAGCGGGGTCCTCTCGAGTTACGACGGGGATCCCAGGGACCCGCCCCTGTGGCCTCAGGAGACGCCAGTCTCCCTAACAGTTGCATGGCCCCTCTGGGGATTCCTCACCAGCCGTCCCCCTGTCCTCAGTCCTCGTCTGCTGCTGAGGCTGGAGCCAGAGATTGCATCGCCCGTACTGACATAGGTCTTCGGGTTCCCCTGGAGTCTGCACAGGGGAGTCAGACCTACTCTCGCCTGGAGACGTGCACAGCCTCTTTCCTCCCCAGCTGCAGCAGTAGTGTCTGGCTCCCCTTCTAGGGGTCACAGCGATCTGTGGCTAGCACTCGAGGTACCCCAGGTTGTCACACGTGCCAGTGTGTAGGGAGTCATGCCTTGGGATGACAGTCGAGGCAGTTCAGGTCAATCAGGTACATCTGGACTGGACGAGGCATTTGGGGGTCTTGGGATATGGTGGCCGGACCCCTGAGGCACCTCCCAACCCTCCTGGTTCCAGCACCTCCTCTTTGGATGTGAGGGGAGCGAGGGGAAGCATTTCTCTAATGAGGAGGGAAAGGGCCCCACATCTGGAGCTGAGCAGGGCAAAACGGGGCTCCTCTTGAGTCACCGTGGGCCACATGGGGTTCCTGTTTAGTGGGGATGGGTAGGGCGCTGAACTTCTTGGGTCACAGCAAGGGTGTAAAGGAGCCTTTCAAGGTCTAAGAGTGAAGAGGTGATTTCCCCCAAGACGCCAAAGTGGACAAGGGCCTCACCCCGCCTCCATTGGAGAATCTTCTGGTTTTTTCTCAACATGCGGTTGGATCCTCTTGAGTTACGAGGGGGAACCCAGGGACCCGCCCCTGTGACCTCAGGAGAGTCCAGTCGCCGTGTGAGTTGCCAGGCGCCTCTGGAGATACCTCCCCAGTCATCAGCGTGTCCTCAGTCCTCCTCTGGTGCTGAGGTTGGAGCCTGAGCTTGCCTCGCCTGTGCTGACATAGGTCTTGGGTTTCCCCTGGAGCCCCAACGGTGGAGTCAAGCGTCATCTCGCCTGGAAACGTGCACGGCTGCTTTCCTCCCCATCTTCAGCTGCAGTGTCCTGCTCCCTGCCTTGCGGACACAGGGATTTGTGGCTTGCTCTCGAGGTACCCCAGGACTGTCACATGTGCCCGTGTGTCGGTAGTCCAGCCTCGGGGTGACCGTCGAGGCAGTGCAGGGCAGTCGGGTTCATCTGGAGTGGACGACGCATTTGAGGGCATTGAGGAATGGTGGCCCGACACCAGAGGCTCCTGCGGACTCTCCTGTTTTGAGTGCCTCCTCTTGCTGTTTGAGGAGAGCGCTGGGAATCTTTTCCTGATGCAGCAGGGAAAGGATCCCCCCATCTAGAGCTGAACAGGGGAAAACGAGTCTCCTCTTGAGTCACGGCAGGACCCTTGGTGTTCCTCTCTATTGAGGAATGGTGGGGTGGGGAATTTCTTGGTTCGCAGCAAGGGTGAGCAGGAGTCTTTGGAGCAATCCCCAGAGGCGCCTCGCAACTCGCTCGGAGACTGGCCACTCCTAAGGACACAGGGGCAGTCCCTGGGGTCCCCATTGTAACTCGAGAGGACCCCGCTGCCACTCTAGAAATACCATAAGCTTCTCCCCTGAAGCCGTGGTGAGGCTCTTGCCTGTTGGGGTGTCTTAAGGGAAATCACCCCTTCCCTCTTGGACCCCGAAATGATCCCTCACACACTTGCTGTGACCCAAGACGTTCACCGCCTCAACCTTCCTCACTCGAGGGGAGCCCCGAGGGTCCTGCCTCAAGTCAAGTGTAGCCCCATTTTCCCTTGCTCAGCTCCAGATGAGGAGGCCTTTCCCTGCTCCATCTGGAAAGGGTTTCCGGTGCTCCCCTCGCTTCCAAATAGGAAATGCTCCCACCACGAAAGTCGGAAGGATCCTCAGGAGTCGGGTCACCATTCCCCAAGACTCCCAAAATTCTCTTCCACTCCAGAAGAACTTGACTGCGCTGCACTGCCTCGGCTGTCACCCGAGGCTTGACTCTTGACCCACTGACACATGTGACAACCTGGGGTACCTTGAGGGCTGGCCACAGATCCCTGTGTCCCCTAGATGGGGAGCCTGACACAGCTGCTGCAGCTGGGGAGAAAAGCGGCCACGCACGTTTCCAGGAGAGAGGAGGCCTGACTCCCCTGTGTGGGCTCCAGGGGAACCCCAAGACCTATGTCAGCACAGGCGATGCAAGCTCTGGCTCTGGCCTCAGCACCACAGGAGGACTGAGGACCCGACGACGACTGGGGAGGAATCCCCTGAGGCGCCTGGCAACTCACACGGAGACTGGCCTCTCCTGAGTCCACAGGAGCGGGTCCCTGGTGTCCCCGTTGAAACTCGAGAGGACCCCGCGTCACTCGAGAAAATCCAGAAGCTTCTCCCCAGCAGGCGATGTGAGTCCCTTGTCCGATGTGGTGTCTCGGGGAAAATTACCCCTTCCTCTTGGGCCTCGAAAGGCTCCTTCACTCCTTGCTGTGAACCAAGAAGTTTCCCGCCCCACCAGTCTGCACTCCAGAGGAACACCGAGGTTTCCACTGACTCAAGAAGAGACTCGTTTTCCCCTGCTCAGCTCTAGAGTTAAGACGGGGAACCCAGGGACCCATCCCTGTGAACTCAGCAGAGGCCAGTCTCTGTGTGAGTTGCCAGGCGCCTCTGGGGATACTTCTCTAGTCATTGCCCCTTTCCCTGCTCCATCGGGAAAGGAGTCCCGGCGCTCTCCTCCTATCTCAAGAGGAGGAGCTCAAAACTGGAGAGTCGGGAGGAGCCTCAGGTGTCGGGCCACGATTCCCAATGCCCCCAAATGCCTCGTCCACTCCAGATGAACCCGACTGCCCTGCACTGCCTCGACGGTCACCCCGAGGCTGGACTACCAACACACTGATACGTGTGACAGCCCTGGGGTATCTCGAGAGCAAGCCACAGATCCCTGTGTCCGCAAGGCAGGGTGCAGGACACTGCAGCTGCAGCTCGGGGGGAAAGCGGCCATGCACGTCTCCCAGCAAAAGGAGGCCTGACTCCACTGTGTGGGCTCCAGGGGAACCCCAAGGCCTATGTCAGCATGGGTATGGCAAGCTCAGGTTCCGGCCTGAGCATGAGAGGAGGACTGAAGACCTGGCGATGACTGGGGAGGTATCACCAGAGGTGCCTGGCAACTCAAATGGAGACTGGCCTCTCCTGAGTCCACAGGGGCGGTTCCCTGATTTCGCCATTGTAACTCAAGAGGATCCCGTGGCAAGACGAGAAAAACCAGAAGATTCTCCGCTGGAGGCGGGGTGAGTCCCTTGTCCGCTTCTGTGTTCGGGGAAATCACCTCTTCACTCTTGGACCTCGAAAGGCTCCTTTACACCCTTGCTGTGACCCAAGAAGTTCTGAGCCCTACCCATCCCCACTAAAGAGGAACCCTGAGCGGCCCACGGTGACTCAAGAGGAGCCCCGTTTTCCCCTGCTCATCTCCAGATGAGGGGCCCTTTCCCTCCTCATTAGGAAAATGTTTCCCGCCACTCCCCTCGCATTCAAAGAGGAGGAGTGTGCACCAGGAGAGTGGAGAGGTGCCTCAGGGTTCGGGCCACCATACCCCAAGACCCCCAAATGCCTCGTCCAGTTCAGATGAACCGAACTGACCTGTTTTGCCTCGACTGTGACCCCGAGGCTTGAGTCCAGACACACTGGCACGTGTGACAACCTGGGGTACCTCAAGGGCTAGCCACAGATGCCTGTGTCCCCTAGAAGGGGAACTGGACACAGCTGCTGCAGCTGGGGAGGAAAGTGGCCATGCACTTCTCCAGGCAAGAGGAAGCCTGACTCTCCTGTGTGTTCTGCAGGGGAACCCCAAGACCTATGTCAGCACAGCTATGCAAGCTCTGGCTCAGGCCTCAGCAGCAGACGAGGACTGAAGACACGGCGACGACTGGCGAGGAATCCCCTGAGGGGCCACACAACTCTCACGGAGACTGGCCTCTCCTGAGGCTATAGGGGCAGGTCCCTGGGATTCCCGTCATAACTCGAGAGGACCCCATTGCAACTCGAGGAAAACCAGAAGCTTCTCCCCTGCAGGCGTGGTGAGGCTCTTGTCTGCTGCGGTGTCTTAGGGGAAGTCACCCCTTCCCTCTTGGGCCTCGAAAGGCTCCTTCACACACTTGCTGTGACCCAAGACGTTCCCCGCCTCACCTGTCCTCACTCGAGGGGAGCCCCGAGGGTCCTGCCTCAACTCAAGTGTAGCCCCGTTTTCCCCTGCTCAGCTCCAAATGAGGAGGCCTTTCCCTGCTCTGTCTGGAAAGGGTTTCCGGCACTCCCCTCACTTCCGAATAGGAAATGCTTGCACCATGAAAGTCGTGAGGTACCTCAGGCGTCAGGCCACCATTCCCCAAGATTCCCAAAATCCTTCCACTCCAGATGAACTTGAATGCTCTGCACTGCCTCGGCTGTCACCCGAGGCTTGACTTCAGACACAGTGGCACATGTGACAACCTGGGGTACCTTGAGGGCTAGCCACAGATCCCTGTGTCCCCTAGAAGGGGAGCTGGACGCTGCTGCTGCAGCTGGGGAGGAAAGCGGCCATGCACGTCTCCAGGCGAGAGGAGGCCTGACTACCCTGTGTGGGCTCCCGGGGAACCCCAAGACCTATGTCAGAACGGGTGATGCAAGCTCTGGCTCTGGCCTCAGCACCAAACGAGGACTTAGGACCCGGTGATGACTGGGGAGGAATCCCCAGATGCGCCTGGCAACTCACACAGAGACTGACCTCTCCTGAGGCCACAGCTGTGGGTCCCTGGAGTCCCCGTTGTAGCTCGAGAGGACCCCGCCACAACTGGAGAAAATCCACAAGCTTCTCCCCAGCAGGCGGTGTGAGGCCCTTGTCCGCTGTGGCGTCTCGGGGGAAATCACCCCTTCCTCTTGGGCCGTGAAAAGCTCCTTCACTCCTTGCTGTGACCCAAGAAGTTCCCCACCCCACCAGTCCCCACTCGAGAGGAACACAGAGTGTCACACCACGACTCAAGAGGAGCCCCGCTTTGCCCTGCTCAGCTCCAGATGAGGGGCTTTCCCTGCCCAATCTGGAAACGTTTCCCGGCATTCCCCTCACATCCCAAGTGGAGGCGCTCGCACCAGGAGAGTCGGGAGGAGCCTCAGGGGTTGGGCCACCATTCCCCAAGACCCCCAATTGCCTCGTCGACTCCAGATGAACCTGACTGCCCTGCACTCTCTCGACTGTCACCCCGAGGCTCGACTCCCATCACATTGACACGTGTGACAGCCCTGTTGTACCTCGAGGGCAAGCCACAGATCCCTGTGTCCACTCGATGTGGAACCAGACACTGCTGCTGCAGCTGAGGAGGAATGCATCCATTCACGTCTCCAGGCTTGATGAGGCCTGACTCCCCTGTGGGGACTCCGGGGGAACCCTATGTCCTATTTCTGCATGAGCAAAGCAAGCTCAGGCTCCGGCCTCAGCACTAGACGAGGAATGAGGAATGGGCAACGACTGCGGAGGAATCCCCAGAGGTGTCTTGGAACTCTCACGGAGACTGGCCTCTCCTGAGGCCACAGGGGCGGGTCCTTGGAATCTCTGTCGTAACTTGAGAGGACCCCACTTGACTCGAGAAAGACCAGAAGCTTCTCCCCTGCAGGCGGGGTGAGACCCTTGTCCGAGATGCATCTCAGGGGAAATCACCGCTTCCCACTTGGATTTCGAAAGTCTCCTTCACACCCTTGCTGTGACCCAAGAAGTTCCCCGCCCCACACGTTCCCACTCAAGTGGAACCCCAAGGGTCCTGCTGCGACTCAAGAGGAGCCCTGTTTTACCCTGCTGAGCTCCAGATTAGGGTCTTTTTCCCTGCTCTGTCGGGAAAGGGTTCCCGGTGCTCCCCTCGCATCCCAAGTGGATGCGCTACACCAGGAGTGTTGTGAGGAGCCTAAGCGGTCCGGCCACCATTCCACAAGTCCCCTTAAATGCCTCCTCTGCTCCAGATGAACATGACTGCCCTGCACTGCCTCTACTGTCCCACTGAGTCTCGATTCCTGACACACTGGCATGTGTGACAACCTGGGGTACCTCGAGGGCAAGCCACAGATCCCTGTGTCCGCTCGAAGGGGAGCTGGACACTGCTTCTCCAGCTGGGGAGGAAAGCAACCGAGCACGACTTCAGGCGAGATGAGCCCTGACTCCCATGTGGGGCCTCCAGGGGAACCCCAAGACTATGTCAGCATGGGCGATGCAAGCTAAGGATCTGGCCTCAGAATCAGAGGGGGACTGAGGACCCGCGACGACTGAGGAGGGATCCCCAGATGCGCCTCACAACTCGCACCGAGACTGGACTCTCCTAACTCCACAGGGGCGGGTCCCTGGGATCCCCGTCGAAACTCGAGAGGACCCTGCTTCAACTTGAGAAAAACCAGAAGCTTCTCCCCTGCAGTCAGGGTGAGGCCCTTGTCTGCTGCGACGTCTCGGGAGAAATCACCTCTGCCCTCTTGGACCTCGAAATTCTCCTTTACACCCTTAATATGACCCAAAGAGTAACCCGCCCCGCCATCCCCACTCTAGAGGAACACCCAGGGTCCCGCCACGACTCAAGAGTAGTCCCGATTTCCCCTGCTCAGCTCCAGATGAGGGATCTTTCCCTGGTCTGTCGGGAAAGGGTTCCCTGCCTTCCCCTTGCATCCCAAGAGGAGGTGCTCGCACCAGTAGAGTCGGGAAGAGTCTCAAGGTCCGGGCCACCATTATTCAAGAACCCCAAATGCCTCGTTCACTCCAGATGCACCTGACTGCACTGCTCTGCCTCGACTGTCACCCCGAAGCTCGACTTCCGACACACTGGCACATGTGACAGCCCTGGAGTACCTCGAGGGCAAGCCACAGATCCCTGTGTCCACTCGACGGGGAGACAGACACTGCTGCTATAGCTTGGGAGGAAAGAGGCCATGCACATCTCCAGGCGCGATGAGGTCTGACTGCCCTGTGAAGGCTCCCAGGGAACCCCAAGACCTATGTCAGCATGGGTGAGGCAAGCTCAAGCTCCAGCCTCAGAACCAGACAAGGATTGAGGACCCGGCGACGACTGGGGAGGAATCCCCAGAGTCGCCTTGCTACTCGCACAGAGACTGGCCTCTCCTGAGGCCAAAGGGGCAGGTCTCTGGGGTAACCGTCATAACTTGAGGGAACCTCGCCACAACTTGAGAAAAATCACAAGCTTCTCCACTGCTGGAGGGGTGAGGCCTTTGTCGGCTGCAGTTTCTCGGGTGAAATCCCCTCTTCCCTTTTGGACCTCGAAAAGCTCCATCACACCCTTGCTGTGACAAAAGAAGTTCCCCGACCCACATGACCTCACTCGAGAGGAACCCCGAGGGTGCCACCACGACTCAAGAGGATCCCCGTTTTCCCCTGCTCAGTTCCAGATGAGGGGCCCTTTCCCTGCTCCTTCGGGAAAGGTTTCCCGGGCTCCACTAGCATCCCAAGAGGGGGATCTCTCACCAGGAGTGTCAGGAGAAAGCTCAGGGTTCAGCCCACCATTGCCCAACACCCCCAAATGGCTCATCCACTCCAGATGCACCTGACTGCCATGCACTGCCAACACTGTCACCCCGAGGCTCGACTTGCAACACACTGGCAGGTGTGACAGCCCTGGGGTACCTCAAAGCCAGTCACAGATCCCTGTGTCCACTCAACGGGGAACTGGACACTGCTGCTGCAGCTGGGGAGGAAAGCAGCCATGCACGATTCCAGGCGAGATGTGGCCTGACTACCCAGTGGGGGCTCCAGTGGAACTCCAAGAGCGATGTCAGCATGGGCAAGGCAAGCTCAGCCTCCGGCCTCAGCACGAGGGAGGACTGAGGACCTCTGGCCTCAGCACGAGGGAGGACAGAGGACCCAGAGACGAATGTGGAGGAACCCCAGAGGCGCCTCTGAACTCTCACGGAGACTGATCTCTCCTGAGGCCACAGGGGTGGGCCCCTGGAGTCCCCATCATAACTCGAGTGTACCCTGCCGCAACTCGAGAAAAAGCAGAAGCTTCTCCCCTGCAGGTGGGGTTAGGCCCTTGTCTGCTGTGGCATCTTGGGGGAAATCACCCCTTCCCTCTTGGACCTCAAAAGGCTCCTTCACACCCTTTCTGTGACCCAAGAAGTCCCCACCCCGCCCGTCACCACTCGAGAGGAACCCTGAGGGTCTCACGGCGACTCAAGAGGAGCCTCGTTTTCCCCTGCTCAGCTCCAGATGAGGGGCCCTTTCCCTGCTCCGTCTGGAAAGGGTTTCAGGCACTCCCCTCTCATCCCAAGAGGAGGCGCTCACACCATGAGAGTCAGGAGGAGCCTCAGGGTTCGGACCACCATTTCCCAAGACCCCCAAATGCCTCGTCCACTCTAGATGAACATGACTGCCGTGCACTGTCAGCTGGCTGTCACACCGAGGCTCGACTCCTGACACACTGGCACATGTGACAGCTCTGGGGTACCTCGAGGGTAAGCCACAGATCCCTGTGTCTGCTTGATGGGGAGCTGGACACTGTTCCTGCAGCTGGGGAGGTAAGTGACAGTGCACATCTCCAGGCAAGACTAGGTCTGACTCTTCTTTGATGGCTCAAGGGGAACCCCAAGACCTATGTAAGCACAGGCGAGGAATACTCAGGCTCAGGCCTCAGCACCAGACGAGGACTGACGACCCGGTGACGATGGGGGAGGAATCCGCAGGTGCAACTCACAACTCGCATGGACACTGGCCTGTCCTGAGGCCACAGGGGCGGGTCCCTGGGGTCCCGGTCACAACTCGAGAGAAACCAGAAGCTTCAATCCTGCAGGCTGTGTGAGGGGGAGCGTCTTGTCCACTGGAGCATCTCAGGGGAAATCACCCCTTCCCACTTGGACCTCGAAAGGCTCCTTCACACCCTTCCTGTCACTCAAGAATTTCACTGCGACACCGGTCCCCACTCGAGAGGAACCCCGAGGGTCCCGCCACGACTCATGAGGAGACCTTTTTCCCCTGCTCAGCTCCAAATGAGGGGTCCTTTCCCTCCTCCATTGGGAAAGGGTTCCCGGCGCTCCCCTCACATCCAAAGAGGAGGGGCTCTCACCAGGGTAGTCGGTAGGAGCCTCAGGGTTCAGGCGACCATAACCCAATATCCCCAAATGCTTCGTCCATTCAAGATGAACCTGACTTCACTACAATGCCTCGGCTGTCAGCCCGAGGCTTGACTCCAGACACACTGGCACGTTTGACTGCCCTGTGGTACCTTGAGGGCAAGCCACAGATCCCTGTGTCCACTCGACGGGGAGCCGGACACTGATTCTGCAGCTGGGGAGGAAAGCGGCCGTGCACGTCTCCAGATGAGACGAGGCCTGACGCCCCTATGGGGGCTTCAGGGGAACCCCAAGACCTATGTCAGCACGTGCACGGCAAGCTCAGGCTCTGGCCTCAGCACCAGACGAGGACTGAGGACCCAGTGACGAATGGGGAGGAACCCCAGAGGCGCCTCAGAAGTTTCATGGAGAGTGGTCTCTCCTCAGGCCACAGGGGTGGGTCCCTGTGGTCCCCGTTGTAACTCGAGAGGACACCACTGCAACTGGAGAAAAAGCAGAAGCTTCTCCCGTGCAGGCAGGGTGAGGCCCTTGTCTGCTGCGGCATCTCGGGGAAAATCACCCCTTCCCTCTGTGACCTTGAAAGGCTCCATCACACCCCTGCTGTGACCCAAGAAGTTCCCTGCCCCACTCGACAGGAACCCTGAGGGACTCGCTGTAACTCAAGAGGAGCCCCGTTTTTCCCTGCTCAGCTCCAGATAAGGAGCCCTTTCCTGCTCTGTCTGGAAAGGGTTTCAGGCGCTCCCCTCGCATCCCAAGAGGAGGCACTCGAACCATGAGAGTCGGGAGGAGCCTCAGGGGTTGGGCCATCATTCCCCAAGATCCCCAAATGCCTCGTCCACTCCAGATGAACATGAGTGCCGTGCACTGTCGGCTGTCACACCGAGGCTCGACTCCTGACACACTGGCACGTGTGACAGCCCTGGGGTACCTCGAGGGTAAGCTACAGATCCCTGTGTCCACTCGACGGGGAGCTGGACACTGATCCTGCAGCTGGGGAGGTAAGTGGCAGTGCATGTCTCCAGGCGAGACTAGGTCTGACTCCCTTTGGGGGGCTCCAGGGGAATCCCAAGACCTATGTCAGCATGGGTGAGGCAAGGTCAGTCTCCAGCCTCAGCACCAGAAGAGGACTGAGGATCTGGCGACGACTGGGGAAGAATCCCCTGAGGCGCCTCGCAGCTCGCACAGAGACTGGCCTCTCCTGAGGCCATAGGGGCAGGTCACTCCGGTCCCCGTCGTAACTCAAGAGGACCTCGCCACAACTCGAGAAAAACCGGAGCTTCTCCCCTGCAGGCGGGATGAGGCCCTTGTCCTCTGAGGCATCTTGGGGGAAATCCCCCCTTCCCACTTGGACCTCGAAAGGCTCCTTCACACCCTTGATGTGACCCAAGAAGTTAACCGCCCCACCCAACCCCACTCGAGAGGAACCTCGAGGGTCCCACCACGACTCACGTGGAGTGCCGTTTTCCCAAGCTCAGCTCCAGATGAGGGGCCCTTTCCTTTCTCCATCAGGAAAGGGTTCCCAGCGCTCCTCTCACATCCCAAGAGGAGGCGTCTCACCAAGAGAGTTGGGAGGAGCCTCAGGGGTCGGGCCACCATTCCCCAAGACACCCAAATGCCTCGTCCAATCCAGATGCACCTGACTGCCCTGCACTGCCTCGACTGTCACCCCGAGTCTCGACTCCCGACACACTGGCACGTGTGACAGCCCTGGGGTACCTCCTGTGCAAGCCACAGATCCCTGTGTCCGCTGCACAGGGAGCCAGACACTGCTGCTGAAGCTGGGGAGGAAAGCAGCCATGTACGTCTCTAGGCGAGAAGAGGCCTGACTCCCCTGTGGGGGCTCCAGGGGAATCCCAAGACCTATGTCAGCACAGGCGAGGCAAGCTCAGGCTCCGGCCTCAGCACCAGAAGAGGACTGAAGACACGGCGACGACTGGGGATGAATCCCCCGAGGCGCCTGCCTACTTGCACAAGACTGGCCTCTCCTGAGGCCACAGGGGCGGGTCCCCTGGGGTCCCCGTCCTAACTCGAGAGGACCCCACCGCAACTCGAGAAAAAATCGGAAGTTTCTTCCCTGCAGGCGGGA
Source organism: Raphicerus campestris (assembly GCA_006410735.1). Taxonomy (NCBI): domain Eukaryota; kingdom Metazoa; phylum Chordata; class Mammalia; order Artiodactyla; family Bovidae; genus Raphicerus; species Raphicerus campestris. Next base: position 16,842 of record SJYW01040312.1, read on the forward strand.
TAAGGCCCTTGTCTGCTACGGCATCTCGGGGGAAACCACCCCTTTCCTAGTGGACCTCGAAAAGTTCCTTCACACATTTGCTATGACCCAAGAAGTTCCTCGACCTACCCGTCACCACTTGAGAGTAACCCTGAGGATCCTGCTGTGACTCAAGAGGATAAACGATTTCCCCTGCTCAGCTCCAGGTGAGGGGCCCTTTCCCTGCTCCGTCAGGAAAGGGTTCCCGGCATTCTCCTCGCATCCCAAGAGGTGGTGCACGCACCAGGAGTGTCAGAATTAGCCTCAGGGTTCGGGCCATCATTCCCCAAGACCCCCAAATACCTCGTCCATTCCAGATGAACCTGACAGCCTTGCACTGTCGGCTGTCACACCGAGGCTCGACTCCTGACACACTGGAACGTGTGACAGCCCTGGGGTACCTCGAGGGCAAGCCACAGATCACTGTTCTGCTCGACAGAGAGCCAGACATGGCTGCTTCAGCTGAGGAGGAAAGCGGCAGTGCACGTCTCCAGGCGAGACGAGGAATGACTCCCCTGTGGGAGCTCCAGGGGAACTGCAAGACCTATGTCAGCACAGGTGAGGCAAGCTGAGGCTCTGGCCTTAGCAGCAGAGGAAGATTGCGGATCCAGCAATGACTACGGAGGAATCCCCAGAGGCGCCTCGCAACTCGCACGGAGACTGCCCTCTTCTGAGGCCACAGGGACAGGTACCTAGGGACCCGTAGTAACTCGAGAGGACCCCTTACTACTCAAGAAAACCAGAAGATTCTCCCCTGCATGCAGGTGGGCCCCTTTTCCACTGCAGCATCTCGGGGGAAATCACCCCTTCCCTCTTGGACCTCCAAAGGCTCCTTCACACCCTTGCTATGACCCAAGAAGTTCCCCTCCCCAACCGTCCCCACTCGAGAGGAACCCCAATGAACCCACCGCAACTCAACAGGAGCCCCGTTTTCCACTGCTCAGCTCCTGATGAGGGGCCCTTTCCCTGCTCCATCGGGAAAGGATTCCCGGTGCTCCTTTCACATCCCAAGTGGAGCTGCATGGACCAGGAGAGTCGGAAGGAGAATCAGGGGTTGGGCCACCATTCAACAAGACACCCAAACGCCTCTTCCACTCCAGATTAACCTGACTGTCCTGCACTCCCTCGCATGTCTCCCCAAGGCTCGTCTCATGACACACTGGCACGTGTGACAGCCCTGGGGTACCTCGAGGGCAAGTCACATATCCTTGTGTCCGCTCAATGGGGAGCTGGACACTCCTGCTGCACCTGGGATGAAAAGCGGACGTGCACGTCTCCAGGCGAGACGAGGCCTGACTCGCCTGTGGGTGCTAAAGGGGAACCCCAAGACCTATGTCAGCTCAGGCAAGGCAAGCTCAGGCTCTGGCCTTAGCACCAGATGAAGACTGGGACCAGGGGATGACTGGTGAGGAATCCCCATAGCCGCCTAGCAACTCTCATGGAGACTGGCCTCTCCTGAGGCGAGTGGGGCGGGTCCCTCGGGTCACCATAGTAACTCGAGAGGACCCCGCTGCAACTCGAGAAAAACCAGTATTTTCTCACCTGCACATGGGGTTAAAACCTTGTCTGATGCGGCATTTGGGGGGAAATCACCTTTTCACTTCAGACCTCGAAAGGCTCCTTTTCACTCTTTCTGTGATCCAAGAAGTTCCTTGCCCCACCTGTCCCCACTCCAGAAGAACCTCGAGCATCCCGCTGCGATTCAAAAAGACCCTTGTTTTTCCCTGCTGAGCTCCATATGAGGGTCCCTTTCCATGCTCCAGCGGAAGAGGTTTCCCAGCATTCCCCTCTCATCCCAAGAAAAGGCACTCACACCAGGAGAGTCGGAAGGAGCATCAGGTTTTGGGCCACCATTCCCCAGGACACCCAAATGCTTGGTCCACACAAGATGAACCTAACTACGCTTCACTGGCTCGACTGTCATCCTGAGTCTCGACTCCTGATACACTGGCACGTGTGACAGCCCTGGGGTACCATGAAGGGAAGCCAAAGACCCATGTCAGCACGGGCGAGGAAAACTCAGGCTCCAGCCTCACCTCCAGACGTGGACTGAGGAACTGGCACTGATGGGGTGGAAAACCCAGAGGCCCCTCTCATCTTGTACAGAGACTGGTCTCTCCTGAGTCCACAGGGGCGGGTCCCTGGGGTCCCCATTGTCACTCGAAGGGACCCCGCCCCTACTCGAGAATAATCAGGAGCTTCTCCCCTGCAAGTGGAGTGAGGCCCTAGTTGGCTGCGGCGTCTCGGGGGAATTCACCCCTTCCCTCTTGGACCTCCAAAGGCTCCTTCACACCCTTTCTGTGACCAAGGAAGTTCCCCAACCCACCCATCCCCCCTCGAAGGGAACACCGAGGGTTCTGCCACGACTCAAGAGGAGCCCCGTTTTCCCTTTCTCAGCTCCAGATGAGGGTCCCTTTACCTGCTCCATTTGTGAATGGATTCCCGGCACTCCCCGCCCATCCCAAGTGGAGGCACTAGCATCAGGAGAGTCGGGAGGAACACCAAGGTTTGTGCCACCATCCCCCAAGACCCCCAAATGCATCGTCCACTCCAGATGAAGCTTACTGTCCTGCACTGCCTCGACTGTCACATCAAGGATCTACTCACGCCATGCTGGCACATGGGACAGCCCAGGGTACCTCGAGGACAAGCCAATGATCCCTGTGTCCGCTTGATGGGCACCTGACACTGCTGCTGCAGCTCGGGAGGAAAGCGGCTGTGAACGTCTCCATGCGAGACGAGGCCTGACTCCCCAGTGGGGGCTCCAGGGGAACACCAAGACCCATGTCAGCACGGGCAAGAAAATCTCAGGCTCTGGCCACTGCTCCAGACGAGTACTGAATACCCGGTGCCGACTGGGGAGGAATACACAGAGGCCCCTCGCAACTCACTCGGACACTGGCCTCCCCTGAGCCCAAAGGTATGGGTACCCGGGGTCTTCATCGTAACTTCAGGGGACCCCACCACAAATGGAGAAAACCCAGTAGCTTCTCCCCTGCAGGCGGGGTGAGGCCCTCGTCCACTGTGGCATTCGGAGGAAATAACCCCTTCCCTCTTGGTCTTCGAAAGGCTTCTTCACACCCTTGCTGTCACCCAAGAAGTTTCCTGCCCCACCTGTCCCCACTCGAGAGGAACACCGAGGATCTTGCGAGGACTCAAGAGGAGCCCCAATTTTCCCTGCTCAGCTCCAGAAGAGCATCCCTTTCCCTGCTCCGTCAGAAAAGGATTCCAGGCGAGGAATACACAGAGGACCCTCATAACTCGCTCGGAGACTGGTCTCTCCTGAGGTCACAGGGGCAGGTACCTGGGGTCTTCGTCGTAACTTGAGAGGACCCCGTTGCAACTCGAGAAAAACCAGCAGATTCTCCCCTGCTGGAGGTGAGAGGACCTTGTCTGCTGCAGCATCTCGGGGGAAATCATCCCATCCTGCTTGGACTTTGAAAGGCTCCTAAACACGTGCCTGTGTGTCGGGAGTCTAGCCTCAGGGTGACAGTTGAGGCAGTGCAGGGCAGTCAGGTTCATCTGGAGGGGACAAGGATTTGGGGGTCTTGGGGAATCGTGTCCTGACTCCTGAGGATCTCCCGACTCTCCTGGAGAGAGCGCCTCCTCTTAGGATGCGAGGGGAGCACCGGGAACACTTTTCCGACGGTTCAGGGAAAGGGTCCCTCATCTGGAGCTGAGCAGGGGAAAACAGGGATCCTCTTGAGTGGCAGCAGGACCCTGGGGTTCCTCTTGTCTGGGGACAGATGGGGCGGGGAGCTTCTTGGGTCACAGCAAGGGCGTGAAGCAGCCTTTCGAAGTCCAAGAAGAAAGGGCTGATTTCTCCCGAGACGCCACAGTGGACAAGGGCCTCACCCCGCCTGCAGGGGAGAAGCTTCTGATTTTCCGTGTGCTGTGGTGGGGTCCTCTCAAGTTATGACATGGACCCCAGGGACCCACCGCTGTGGCCTCAGTAGAGGCCAGTCTCCATGCGAGTTGTGATGCGCCTCTGGGGATTCCTCCCCAGTCGTCGCCGTGTCCTCAGTACTCGTCTGGTACTGAGGCCTGAGTCTAGCTTTGCTCGCCCATGCTGACATAGGTTTTGGCGTTCCCCTCGAGCCCCCACAGGGGAGTCAGGCCTCGTCTCGCCTGGAGACATGCACAGCCGCTTTCCTCCCAACCTGCAGCAGCAGGGTCGGGCCCCCGTTGAGCGGACACAGGGATCTGTGGCTTGTCCTTGAAGAATCCTTGGGCTGTCACACGTGCCAGTGTGTTGGGAGACAAGCCTCGGGGTGACAATTGAGTCACTGCAGAGACTTCTTGTTCATCTGGATTGGGCGAGGCATTTGAGGGTCTTGGGGAATGGTGGCCCGACCCCTGAGGTTCCTCCCAACTATCCTGGTGCCAGCGCCATCTCTTGAATTGCGAGGGGAGCACCGGGAATCCTTTCCCGACAGAGCAGGGAAAGGGCCCCACATCTGGAGCTGTGCAGGGGAAAACGGGGCTCCTCTTGAGTCATGGCGAGACCCTCGATGTTCCTCTCGAGTGGGGACAGGTGGGGCGGGGAACTTCTTGGGTCACAGCAAGGGTGTGAAGGATTCTTTCGAGGTCTAAGAGGGAAGGCGTGATTTCCCAGGAGATGCCGCAGCGTACAAGGGCCTCACCTAGCTTGCAGGGGGGAATCTTCTGGTTTTTCACAAGTTGCAGCGGGATCCTCTCGAGTTACGACGAAGACTGCAAGGACCCGCCCCTGTGCACTCAGAAGATGCCAGTCTCCTTGCGAGTTGTGAAGCGCCTCTGGGGATTCCTCCCCAGTCGGTGCCATGTCCTCAGTCCTCGTCAGGTGTGAGGCCGCAGACTGAGCTTTCCTTGCCAGTGTGGACATAGGTCTTTGGGTCCCCATGGAGCCTCACAGGAGAGTCAGGCCTCGTCTCGCCTGGAGACGTGCATGGCCGCTTTCCTCCCAAACTGCAGCAGCAGTGTCCGGTTCCCCGTTGAGCGGACACAATGATCTGCGGCTTGCCCTCGAGGTACCCCAGGGTTGTGACACGTGCCAGTGTGTCGGGAGTCGAGCCTCAAGGTGACAGTTGAGGTAGTGCAGGGCAGTCAGGTTCATCTGGAGTGGACGAGGCAATTGGGTGTCTTAGGGAATGGTGGCACGAACCCTGAGTCTCCCCTGACTTTCCTGGTGCAAGTGCCACCTCCTGGGATGCCAGGGGAGTGCCGGGAACCCTTTCCCTATGGAGCAGAGAAAGGGTCCTTCATCTGGAACAGAGCAGGGGACAGCGGGGCTCCTCTTGAGTCATGGTTGGACCCTCGGGGTTCCTCTCGAGTGGGGAAGTGTGGGGTGGGGAAGTTCTTGGGTCACCGCAAGGGTGTGAAGGATACTTTCGAGGTCCAAGAGCAAAGGGGGGATTTGCCCCGGGATGCTGCAGTGGACAAGGGCCTCACCCCGCCTGCATGGGAGAAAATTCTCGTGTTTCTCGAGTTGTGGCGGGGTCCTCTCAAGTTGGGAAGTTAACCCAGGGACCTGACCCTGTGGCCTCATGAGAGGCCAGGCTCCGTGGGAGGTTTGAGGTGACTCTGTGAATTCCACCCCATCGTCGTTGGGTCTTTGGTCCTTGTCTGGTTCTAAGGCAGGAGCCTGAGTTTGCCTCACCCGTGCTGACATATGTCTTGGGGTTCCCCTGGAGCCCCCACAGGGGAGTTAGGCCTCGTCTCGCCTGGGGACGTTCACAGCCGCAGGCCTCCCCAGTTGCAGCAGCAGTGTCCAGCTCCCCGTCGAGCGGACACAGGATATATGGCTTGCCCTCGAGGTAATCCAGGGCTGTCAAACGTGCCAGTGTGTCAGCAGTCGAGCATCGAGGTGACAGTGGTGGCAGTGCAGGGCAGTCAGGTGCATCGGGAGTGGAAGAGGCATTTGTGGGTCGTCAGGAATGGTGGTCTGATCCCTGAGGCACCTCTCGACAGTCCTGGTGTGAGCACTTCCTCTTGGGATGTGAGGGGAGCACAGGGAACCCTTTCCCGATGGTGCAGGGAAAGGGCCCCTAATCTGGAGCTCAGGAGGGGAAAACGGGGCTCCTCTTGAGTCACGGTGGGACCCTCGGGTGTCCTCTCGAGTGGTGACAGGTGGGGCGGGGAACTTCTTGGGTCACAGCAAGGGGGAGAAGGAGCCTATCAAGGTCCATTAGGGAAGGGGTAAGTCCCCCGAGACACTGCAGCAGACAAGGGCATCACCCTGCCTGCAGGGGAGAAGTTTCTTGTTTTTATCGAGTTGCGGCAGGGTCCTCTGGAGTTAGATGGCAACCCCAGGGACCCACCTTGTGGCATCAGAAGAGGCCAGTCTCCGTGTGAGTTGCATGGCGCCTCTGGGGATTCCTCCACAATCGTCGTCGGGTCCTCAGGCTTGATCTGGTGCTGAGGACAGAGTCTGAGCTTGCCTCGCCCATGCTGACATAGGTCTTGGGTGGCCCTGGAGCCCACACAGGGGAGTCAGGCCTCCTCTCGCCTGGAGACGTGCATGGCCGCTTTCCTCCCCAGCGTAGCAATAGGGCCTGGCTCCCCTTCTAGGGGACCCAGGGATCTGTGGCTAGCCCTCGAGGTAACAGAGGTTGTCACACATGCAAGTGTGTCGGGAGTCAAACCTCGGGGTGCCAGTTGAGGGAGTGCAGGTCAATCAGGTTCTTTTGGACTGGACGAGGCATTTGGGGGTCTTGGAGTATGGTGGCCCGACCCCTGAGGCACCTCCTCACTCTCCTTGTGCGAGCACCTCCGCTTTGGATGGGAAGAGAGCGACGGGATTCATTTCCCTAATGAGGAGGGAAAGGGCCCCTCATCTGGAGATGAGCTGGGGAAAACGGGGCTCCTCTTGAGTTGCCATGGGCCGCTCAGGGTTCCTCTTTAGTGGGGACGGGTAGGGCGTGGAAATTCCTGGGTCACATCAAGGGTGTAAAGGAGACTTTCGAGGTCCAAGAGTGAAGAGGTGATTTCCCCCAAGACGCCAAAGTGGACAAGGGCATCACCCCACCTCCAGCAGAGACTCTTCTGGTTTTTCTCGACTTGTGGAGGGATCCTCTCGAGTTACGATGGGGACCCCAGGGACCAGCCCCTGTGGCCTCAGGAAAGACCAGTCTCCGTGTGAGTTGTGAGGCGCCTCTGGGGATACCTCCCCAGTCATCGCCAGGTCCTCAGTCCTCGTCTGGTGCTGAGGCCGGAGCCTGAGCTTGCCTCGCCCATGCTGACATAGGCCTTGGGGTTCCCCTGGAGCCCCAACTGTGGAGTCAGGCATCATCTCGCCTGGAGTCGTGCACAGCCACTTTCCTCCCCAGCACCAGCTGCCGTGTCTGGCTCCTCGTGTTGCAGACACAGGGACATGTGGTTGCTCTCAAAGTACCCCATTGCTGTCACTTGGGCCAGTGTGTTCGTATTCCAGCCTCGGGGTGACAGTCGAGGCAATGCAGGGCAGTTTGGTTTATCTGGAGTGGATGAGGCATTTGGGGGCATTGGCGAATGGTGGCCCGACACCTAAGGCTCCTCCCGACTCTCCTGTTTTGAGCACCTCCTCTTGCGATTCGAGGAGGGCGCAGGGAATCCTTTCCGGATGGATCAGGGAAAGGGCCCCTCATCTAGAGCTGAGCAGGGGAAAACTGGGCTCTGTTTGAGTCTCCATGGGCCACTCGGTGTTCCTCTTCAGTGGGGACGGATAGGGCGTGGAACTTCTTTGGTCACAGCAAATGTGTAAAGGAGTCTTTCAAAGTCCAAGAACAAAGAGGTGATTTCCCCCAAGACACCGAAGCAGACAAGGGCTTAACCCCACCTCCAGCGGAGAATCTTCTGGTTTTTCTCGTCTTGTGGCGGAAACCTCTCCAGTTACTACTGGGAACCCAGGGTCCCGCCCCTGTGGCCTCAGGAGAGGCCAGTCTCCATGTGAGTTGCGAGGCATCTCTGGGGATATCTCCCATCATCGCCTGGTCCTCAGTCCTCATCTGGTCCTGAGGCCGGAGCCTGAGCTTGCCTCATCCATGCTGACATAGGTCTTGGGGTTACCCTGGAACCCCAACCATGGAGACAGGCGTCATTTCACCTGGAGACGTGCACGGTCACTTTCCTCCCCAGCTACAGCTGCAGTGTCCGGCTCCCCGTCTTGCGGACACAGGGATCTGTGGCTTGCTCTCGAGGTACCCCAGGGCTGTCACACGTGCCAGTGTGTCGGTAGTCCAGCCTCAGGTTGACAGTCGAGGCAGTGCAGAGCAGTCGGGTTCATCTGGAGTGGACGAGGCATTTTGGGGCATTGGGGAATGGTGGCCTGACACCCGAGGCTCCTCACGACTCTCCTCTTTTGAGCGACTCAGCTTGCAATTCGAGGAGAGCACCGGGAATCCTTTCCAGATGGAGCACGGAAAGTGCCTCTCACCTAGAGCTGAGCAGGGGAAAACTAGTCTCCTCTTGAGTGGCGGCAGGACCCTCGGTGTTCCTCTCGAGTGGGGTCTGGTGTGGCGGGGAACTTCTTGGTTCACAGCAAGTGTGTGTAGGAGTCTTTCGAGATCCAGGAGGAAAGGGGTGATTTCCCCCGCGACGCCACAGCGGAGAAGGGCCTCACTCCGCCTGCAGGGGGGAAGCTTCTATTTTTTCTCCAGTTGCGGCGGTGTCCTCCTGAGTTATAATGGGTATGCCAGGGATCCGCCCCTGTGGCTCAGTAGTGGCCAGTCTCCGTGCAAGTTGTGAGGCACCTCTGGGGATTGCTCCCCAGTCATCACCAGTTCCTCAGATATCGTCTGCTAGTGAGGCCGGAGCCTAAGCTTGCCTCACCCGTGATGACATAGGTCTTTGGGTTCCCCAGAGCACCGACAGGGGAGTCAGGCCTCATCTTGCCAGGAGACGCACTGGGACGCTTTCATCCCCAGCTGCAGCACCAGTGTCTGAATACCTGTCGAGCGGACACAGGGATGTGTGGCTTGCCCTCGAGGTACCCCAAGGCTGTCACACGTGCCACTTTGTAGGGAGTCCAGCCTTGAGTAGACAATCGAGGCAGTGCAGGGTAGTTAGGTTCATCTGGAGTGGACGAGGCATTTGGGGATTTTGGGGAATGGTGGCAAGAACCCTGAGGAAACTCCCGACTCTCCTGGTGCGAGTGCCTCCACTTGGGATGCAAGGGGAACGCCAGGAACCCTTTCCCGATGTAGCAGGGAAAGGGCCCCTCATCTGAAGCTGAGCAGAGCAAAGCAGGGCTCCTCTTGGGTCACGCTGGACACTGTGTTCCTCTCGAGTGGAGACTGGTTGGGTGGGGAACTTCTTGGGTCACAGCAAGGAGTGAAGGAGCCTTTTGAGGCCCAAGAGAAAGGGGTGATTTCCCCCAAGACACCACAGCGACCAAGGGCCTCACACCGCCTGCTGGGGAGAAGCTTCTGGATTTTCTCGAGTTGCGATAGGGTCCTCTCGAGTTCAGACAGGGACCCCAGGGACCCGCCCCTGTGGCCTCAGGTGAAAACAGTCTCCATGTGAGTTGCCAGGCGCCTCTGGGGATTCCTCCCCAGTCATTGCCGTGTCCTCAGTCTTTGTCTGGTGCTCAGGCCAAATCCAGAGCTTGCATCGCCCGTGCTGACATATGGCTTGGGCTTCCCCTGGAGCCCACACAGGGGAGTCAGGCCTCCTATCGCCTGGAGATGTGCACGGCCACTTACCTCCCCAGCTGCAGCTGCTGTGCCCATCTCACCTTCTAGGGGACACAGGGATCTGTGTCTAGCCCGCGAGGTACCCCAGGTTGTCTCACGTGCCAGTGTGTCTGGTGTCAAGCCTCGGGTGACAGCCAAGGCGGTGCAGGGCAGTCAAGTACATCTGGAGTGGAAGAGGATATTGGGAGTCTTGGGGAATGGTGGCCCAACCCCTGAGGCTCCTCCCGACTTTCGTGGTGCAAGCATTTCCTATTCAGAAATGAGGGTAGCGCCGGAAACCCTTTCCAGATGGAGCAGGGAAAAGCCTCCTCATCTGGAGCTGAGCAGGGGAAAACGGGGCTACACTTGATTTGAGGCAGGACCCTCGGGGATCCCCTAGAGTGAGGACAGGTGAGCCTGGGAACAAGTTGGGTCACAGCAAGTGTGTGAAGGAGCCTTTCAAGGTCCAACGGGAAGGGGAGATTTCCCCCAAGACAAGGCAGCAGACAACAGCCTCACCACGCCTGCAGGGGAGAAGCTTTTGTTTTATCTCGAGTTGCAGAGGGGTCATCTCGAGTTATGACAGGGATCTCAGGGACCCGCCCATGTGGCCTCAGGAGAGGCCAGTCTCTGTGGGAGTTGCGTGGCCCCTCTGGGGATACCTTGCCAGTCGTAGGCGTGTCTTCAGTCCTCATCTGCTGCTGAGGCCAGAGCCAGAGCTTGCATTGCCCTTGCTGACAAGGGTCTCGGGGTCCACCTGGAGCCCACACAGGGGAGTCAGGCCCCCTCTCGCCTGGAGAAGTGCACGGCCGCTTTCCTCCCCAGCTGCAGCAGCAGTGTCCAGCTCCCCTTCTAGGGGACACAGGGATCTGTGGCTAGCCCTCGAGGTACCCCAGGTTGTCATACCTGCCAGTGTGTCAGGAGTCAAGCCTCGGGGTGACACTCAGGGCAGTGCTGGTCGATCAGGTTCATCTGGACTGGACGAGGCATTTGAGGGTCTTGGGGTATGGTGGCTCATCCGCTGAGGCACCTCCCCACTCTCCTGGTGTGAGCGCCTTCTCTTTGGATGCGAGGGGAGCGACGGGAATCATTTCCCTAACGAGGAGGGAAAGGGCCCCTCATCTGGAGCTGAGCAGGGGAAAATGGGGCTCCTCTTGAGTTGCCGTGGGCAGCAGGGGGGTCCTCTTTAGTGGTGATGGGTAGGGCGCGGAACTTCTTGGGTCACAGTGAGGGTGTAAAGGAGCCTTTCGAGGTCCAAGTGTTAAGAGGTGATTTCTCCGAAGACACTGAAGCGGACAAGGGCCTCACCCCACTTCCAGCAGAGAATCTTCTGGTTTTCCTCATCATGAGGTGGGATCCTATCAACTTACGATGGGGAACCCAGGGACCCGCCCCTGTGGCCTCAGGAGAGGCCAGTCTCCGTGTGAGTTGTGAGGTGCCTCTGGTGATACTTCACCAGTCATTGCCGGGTCCTCAGTCCTTGTCTGGTGCTGAGGCCGGAGCATGACCTTGCCTCTCCCAGGCTCACATAGCTCTTGGGCTTCCCCTGGAGCCCAAGCCGTGAAGTCAGGCGTCATCTCACATGGAGACGTGCACGGCCGCTTCCCTCCCCAGTTGCAGCTGCAGTGGCCGGCTCGCCATCTTGCGGACACAGGTATCTGCGTCTTGCTCTCAAGGTACCCCATGGCTGTCACACGTGCCAGTGTGTCGGGAGTCCAGCCTCGGGGTGACAGTCGAGGCAGTGCAGGGGAGTCGGGTTCATCTGGAGTGGACAAGGCATTTGGGGGAATTGGAGAATGGTGGCTCGATACCTGAGTCTTCTTCCGACGCTCCGGATTTCAGCGCCTCCTCTTGCCATCCGAGGAGAGTGCCGGGAATCCTTTCCTGATGTAGCAGGGAAAGGGCCCCTCATCTGGAGCTGAGCAGGGGAAAACGAGTCTCCTCTTGAGTCACGGCGGGACCCTCGGTGTTCGTCCCGAGTGGGGACCAGTGTGGCGGGGAACTTCTTGCTTCACAGCAAGGGTGTGAAGGAGCCTTTCGTGGTCCAGGATTAAAGGGGTGATTTCCTCCGAGACACCACAGCGGACACCCGCCTGCAGGGGTAAGCTTCTAGTTTTTCTGGAGTTGCGGCAGTGTCCTCTCGAGTTACGACAGGGTCGCCAGGGATCCGACTCTGTGGCCTCAGCAGAGGCCAGTCTCCTTGCAAGTTGAGAGGCGCCTCTGAGGATTGCTCCCCAGTCATTGGTGGTTACTCAATCATCGTCTGGTGGTGAGGCCAGAGCCTGATCTTGCCTCACCCATACTGACATAGGTCTTGGGGTTCCCCAGAGCACCCACAGGGGAGTCAGGTCTCGTCTCACCAGGTGACACACTGGGACCCTTTCATCCCCAGCTGCAACAGCAGTATCCGAGTACCAGTCAAGCGGACACAGGGATGTGTGGCTTGTCCTCGAGGTACCCCAAGGCTGTCACACGTGTCAGTTTGTCGGGAGTCGAGCCTTGAGCAGACAATCGAGGCAGTGCAGGGTAGTCAGGTTCATCTGGAGTGGACGAGGCATTTGGGGATTTTTGAGAATGGTAGCAAGAACCCTGAGGCACCTCCCAACTCTCCTGGTGCAAGCACATCCACTTGGGTTGCGAGGGGAAGCTCGGAAGAGTTTCCCGATGGAGCACGGAAAGGTCCCCTCATCTGGAGCTGAGCAGGGCAAGCGGGACTCCTCCTGAGTCATGGCGTGACACACTGTGTTCCTCTCGATGGGAGACCGGTGGGGTGGGGAACATTTTGGGTCACAGCAAGGAGTGAAGGAGCCTTTCAAAGCCCAAGGTGAAGGGGTAATTTCCCCCGAGACGCCACAGCGGGCAAGGGCCTCACACCGCCTCCTTGGGAGAAGCTTCTGGATTTTCTCAAGCTGCGGCAGGATCCTCTCGAGTTCCAATGGGGACCGCAGGGACCCGCCCCTGTGGTCTCAGGAGAGGCCAGTCTCCATGTGAGTTTCCAGACGTCTCAGGGGATTCCTCCCCAGTTGTCACCGGGTCCTCAGTCCTCGTCTGATGCTGAGCCCAGAACTATAGCTTGCATCGCCTGTGCTGACATAGGTCTTGGGGTTCCCCTGGAGCCCACACAGGGGAGTCAAGCCTCTTCTCGCCTGGAGACATGCACGGCCGCTTTCCTCCCCAGCTGCAGCAGCAGTGTCCATCCCCCTTCTAGGGGACACAGGGATCTGTGGCTAGCCCTCGAGTTACCCCAGGTTGTCACACGTACCAGTGTGTCTGGAGTCAAGCCTTGGGTGACAGCCGAGGCAGTGCAGTGCTGTCAAGTTAATCTGGAGTTGAAGAAAATTTTTGAGTCTTGGGGAATGGTGGCCCATGGCCTGAGGCTCCTCCCGACTTTCGTGCTGTGAGCATTTCCTATTCGGAATCGAGGGGAGCGCCAGAACCCCTTTCCAGACGGAGCAGGTAAAGGCCTCCTCATCTGGAGCTGAGCAGGGGAAAACGGGGCTACACTTGAGTTGAGGCAGGACCCTCGGGGCTCCCCTCGAGTGAGGACGGGTGAGGCGGGGAACGTCTTGGGTCACAGCAAGTGTGTGAAGGAGCCTTTCGAGGCCCAAGAGGGAAGGGGTGATTTCACCCAATGACACCTCAGCAGACAAGAGCCTCACCACGCCTGCAGGGGAGAAGCTTCTGGTTTTTCTCGAGTTGCAGCGGGGTCCTCTTTAGTTATGAGAGGGAGCCCAGAGACACGCCCCTGTGGCCTCAGGAGAGGCCAGTCTCTGTGCGAGTTGCATGGCCCCTCTGGGGATTCCTTGCCAGTCGTCGCCGTGTCCTCAGTCATCTGCTGCTGAGGCCGGAGCCAGAGCTTGCATCGCCCGTGCTGACATAGGACTCGGAGTTTCCCTGGAGCCCACACAGCGGAGTCAGCCCTCCTCTCGCTTGGAGACGTGCACGGCCGCTTTCCTCCCCAGCTGCAGCAGCTGTGTCCGGCTCCCCTTCTAGAGGACACAGGGATCTTTGGCTAGCTCTCGAGGTCCCCCAGGTTGTCACACGTGCCAGTGTGTCAGGAGTCAAGCCTCGGGGTGACAGATGAGGCAGTGCAGGTCAGGCAGGTTCATCTGGACTGGACAAGACATTTGAGGGTCCTGGGGTATTGGGTCCCGACCCCTGAGGCACCTCCCCTCTCTCCTGGTGTGTTAACCTACTCTTTGGATGCGAGGGGAGCGACTGCAATCATTTCCCTAACAGGAGGGAAAGGGCCCGTCATCTGGAACTGAGCAGGGGAAAACGGGGCTCTGCTTGAGTCACTGTGGGCCGCTTGGGGCTCCTCTTTAGTGGGGACGGGTAGGGCGTGGAACTTCTTGGGTCACAGCAAGGGTGTAAAGGAGCCTTTCGAGGTGCAAGAGTGAAGAGGTGATTTCTCCCAAGACGCCGAAGCGGACAAGGCCCTCACCCCGTCTCCAGCGGAGACTCCTCTGGTTTTTCTCGACTTGCGGTGGGATCCTCTTGAGTTACGATGGGGAACCCAGGGACCCGACCCTTTGGCCTCAGGAAAGACCAGTCTCCTTGTGAGTTGTGAGGCGCCTCTGGGGATACCTCCCCAGTCATCACCGGGTCCTCAGTCCTCATCTGGTGCTGAAGCCAGAGCCTGAGCTTGCATCACCCGTGCTGACATAGGTCTTGGGCTTCCGCTGGAGCCCCAACTTTGGAGTCAGGCATCATCTCGCCTGAAGTCATGCACGGCCACTTTCCTCCCCAGCTGTAGCTGCCATGTCCAGCTCCTCGTCTTGCAGACACAGGGACCTGTGTTTGCTCTCGAAGTACCCCAGTGCTGTCACACATGCCAGTGTCTCGGTAGTCCAGCATCGGGCTGACAGTCAAGGCAATGCAGGGCACTCAGGTTCATCTGGAGTGGACGAGGAATTTTGGGGCATTGGGGAATGGTGGCCCGACACCTGAGACTCCTCCCGACTCTCCAGTTTTGAGCGCCTCCTCTTGCGATTTGAAGAGAGTGCCAGGAAACCTTTCCTGATGGAGCAGGGAAAGTGCCCCTCACATAGAGCTGAGCAGGGGAAAATGATTCTCCTCTTGAGTCCTGGCGGAAACCTCGGTGTTCCTCTCGAGTGGGGAGTGGTGGGGCGGGGAACTTCTTGGTTCACAGCACGGGTGTGAAGGAGCCTTTCGAGGTCCAGGAGGAAAGGGGTGATATCCCCGGAGACACCACAGCAGAGAAGTGCCTCACCCCGCCTGCAGGGGGAAGCTTCTAGTTTTTCTCGAGGTGCGGTGGTGTCCACTGGAGTTAAGACGGGGACGCCAGGGATCCACACCTGTGGCCTCAGCAGAGGACAGTCTCCGTGCGAGCTGCAAGACGCCTCTGGGGATTGCACCCTAGTCATCTCCGGTTCCTCAGTCATCATCTGGTGGTGAGGCCGGAGCCTGATCTTGATCGCCCGTGCTGACATAGGTCTTGGGGTTCCCCAGAGCACCCACAGGGGAGTCAGGTCTTGTCTCGCCAGGAGACGCGCTGGGACGCTTTCATCCCCAGCTGCAACAGCAGTGTCCGAGTACCTGTCAAGCGGACACAGGGATGTGTGGCTTGCCCTCGAGGTACCCCAAGGCTGTCTCATGTGCCAGTTTGTCGGGAGTCGAGCCTTGAGCAGACAATCGAGGCAGTGCAGGGTAGTCAGGTTCATCTGGAGTGGACGAGGCATTTGGGGATTTGGGGGAATGGTGGCCATAACCCTGAGGCACCTCCCGAATCTCCTGGTGCAAGTGCCTCCTCTTGGGATGCAAGGGGAACGCCGGGAAGAGTTTCCCAATGGAGCACTGAAGAGGCCCCTCACCTGGATCTGAGCAGGGCAAGCAGGGCTCCTCTTGAATCAAGGCGTGACACACTGTGTTCCTCTCGAGGGGAGGCCAGTGGGGTTGGGAACTTTTTGGGTCACAGCAAGGAGTGAAGGAGCCTTTCGAGGCCAAAGAGGAAGGGATGATTTCCCCCGAGATGCCACAGCGGACAAGGGCCTCACACCACCTCCTGGGGAGAAGCTTCTGGATTTTCTCGAGTTGCAACGGGGTCCCCTCGAGTTCCAACGGGGATCCCAGGGACCCGCCCCTGTGGCCTCAGGAGAGACCAGTCTCTGTGTGAGTTTCCAGGCATCTTGGGGGATTCCTCCCCAGTTGTTGCCAGGTCCTCAGTCCTCGTCTGGTGCTGAGGCCAGAGCCAGAGCTTGCATCGCCCGTGCTGACATAGGTCTTCGGGTTCCCCTGGAGCCCACACAGGGGAGTCAGGTATCATCTGGCCTGGAGATGTGCACGGTCGTTTCCTCCCCAGCTGCAGCAGCAGCAGTGTCCGTCTCACCTTCTAGGGTACACAGGGATCTGTGGCTAGCCCTCGAGGTACCCCAGTTTGTAACCACGTACCAGTGTGTTTGGAGTCAATCCTCGGGTGACAGCCGAGGCACTGTAGTGCAGTCAAGTTCATCTGGAGTTGAATAGGATTTTTGAGTCTTGGAGAATGGTGGCCCAAGACCTGAAGATCCTCCGGACTTTCGTGGTGCGAGCATTTCCTATTCGGAAGCGAGGGGAGCACCCAACCCCTTTCCAGAAGGAGCAGGGAAAGGCCTCCTCATCTGGAACTGAGCAGGGCAAGCAGGGCTCCTCCTGAGGCACGGCGTGACACACCGTGTTCCTCTCGAGGGGAAACCGGTGGGGTGGGGATCTTTTTGGGTCACAGCAAGGAATGAAGGAGACTTTCGAGGCCAAAGAGGAAGGGGTGATTTCCCCCGAGACGCCACAGCGGACAAGGGCCTCACACCACCTCCTGGGGAGAAGCTTCTGGATTTTCTCAAGTTGTGGCGGGGTCCTCTCGAGTTCCAACGGGGATCCCAGGGACCCGCCCCTGTGGCCTCAGGAGAGACCAGTCTCTGTGTGAGTTTACAGGCGTCTCGGTGGATTCCTCCCCAGTTGTTGCCGGGTCCTCAGTCCTCGTCTGGTGCTGAGGCCAGAGCCAGAGCTTGCATCGCCCGTGCTGACATAGGTCTTGGGGTTCCCCTGGAGCCCACACAGGGTGTCACGCCTCTTCTCGCCTGGAGACGTGCACAGCCACTTTCCTCCCCAGCTGCAGCAGCAGTGTCCGTCCCTCTTCTAGGGAACACAGGGATCAGTGGCTAGCCCTCGAGGTACTGCAAGTTGTCACATGTGCCAGTGTGTCTCGAGTCAAGCATCGGGTGACATCCGTGGCAGTGCCACGCAGTCAAGTTCATCTGGAGTTGAAGAGGATTTTTGAGTCTTGGGGAATTGTGGCCTGAGACCTGAGGAACCTCCCGACTTTCGTGGTGCGAGCATTTCCTATTTGGAATCGAGGGGAGCGCCAGAACCCCTTTCCAGACGGAGCAGGGAAAGGCCTCCTCATCTGGAGCTGAGCAGGGGAAAACGGGGCTACACTTGAGTTGAGGCAGGACCCTTGGGGTTCCCCTCGAGTGAGGACGGGTGAAGCGGCCACGCCCCTGTGGCCTCAAGAGAGGCCAATCTCCGTGCGAGTTCCGTGGCCCCTCTGGGGATTCATCACCAGTCATCGTCGGGTACTCAGACCTCGTCTGGTGCTGAGGCCAGAGCCAGAGCTTGCATCGCCCGTGCTGACACAGGTCTTGGGGTTCCCCTGGAGCACGCACATGGGAGTCAAGCCTCTTCTCGCCTCGAGACGTGCATGGCCACTTTCCTCCCCAGCTGCAGCAGCTGTGTCCATATCCCCTTCTAGGGGACACAGGGATCTGTGGCTAGCCCTCGAGGTGCCCCAGGTTGCACACGTGCCAGTGTGTCTGGAGTCAAGCCTCGGGGTGACAGTCGAGGCAGTGCAGATCAGTCAGGTTCATCTGGACTGGACAAGACATTTGAGGGTCTTGGGGTATGGAGTCCCGACCCCTGAGGCACCTCCCCACTCTCCTGGTGCAAGAACCTACTCTTTGTATGCGAGGCAAGCAACTGGAATCATTTCCCTAACAAGGAGGGTACCTCGAGGGCAAACCACACATCCCTGTGTCCGCTCCAGAGGTATTCAGACACTGCTGCTGCAACTGTGGATGAAAGCGTCCCAGCCTGTCTCATGGCGAGACGAGGCCTGACTCCACTGTGGGTGCTCTGGTGAACCCCAAGAACTACGTCAACACAGGCGAGTCAAGATCAGGCTCCGGCCTCACCACCAGACGATGACTGAGGAACTGGCAATGACTGGGGAGCAATCCCCAGAGGCGACTCGCAGCTCACACGGAGACTGGCCTCTCCTGAGGCCACAGGGGCAGATCCCTGGCATCCCCGTCGTAACTCAAGAGAACACAGCCGCAACTCGAGAAAAACTAGAAGCTTCCCCCCTGCAGGCAGGATGAGGCCCTTGTCCACTTCGGCGTCTTGGGGAAAATCAACTCTTCACTCTTGGACCTCAAAAGGCTCCTTATAACCCTTGCTGTGACCAAGAAGTTCTGCGCCCTACCCATCCCCTTGAAAGAGGAACACCGAGTGACCCACGGTGACTCAAGAGGAGCCCCGTTTTCCCCTGCTCAACTCCAGATGAGGGGCCCTTTCCCTCCTCGTTAGGGAAATGATTCCCGTCGCTCCCCTCGCATCCAATGAGGAGGCGCTCACACAGGGAAAGTGGGGAGGTGCCTCAGGGGTTGGGCCACCATGCTCCAAGACCCCCAAATGGCTCGTGCAGTCCAGATGAACCTGATTGACCCACATTGCCTCGACTGTCACCCTGTGGCTTGTCTCCCAACAAACAGGCACGTGTGACAACCTGGGGTACCACGAGGGCTAGCCACAGATCCCTGTGTCCCCTACAAGGGGAGCCGGACATTGCTGCTGCAGCTGGGGATGAAAGCGTGCCAGTACGTCTCCTGGAGAGACGAGGCCTGACACCCTGTGTGGGCTCCAGGGGCACTCCAAGACCTATGTCAGCAAGGCCGATGCAAGCTCTGGCTCTGGCCTCAGCACCAGACGAGGACTGAGGACCCTGCGAAGACAGGGGACGAATCCCCAGAGGCGCCTGGCAACTCACACGGAGACCGGCCTATTCTGAGGCCAATGGGGCGGATCCCTGGGGTCCCCATTGTAACTCGAGTGGACCCCGATGCCTCTCAAGAAAATCCAGAAGCTTCTCGCCAGCAGGTGGTGTGAGGGCCTTGTCCGCTCTGGCGTCTCGGGGAAAATAACCCCTTCCTCTTGGACCTCGAAAGGCTCCTTCACTCCTTGTGGTGAACCAAGAAGTTCCCCATCCCACCGGTCCCCACTCCAGAGGAACACTGAGGGTCCTGCTGCGACTTAAGGGGAGACTCGTTTTCCTCTGCTCAACTCTAGATGAGGGGCCCCTTCCCTGCTCCATCGGGAAAGGATTCCAGGTGTTCCCCTCGCGTCCCAAGTGGAGGCGCTCATACCAGGAGAGTCGGGAGGTGCCTCAGGGTTCTTACCACCATTCCCCAAAATCCCAAATGCCTCATCCTCTCCAGATAAACCTGACTACACTGCACTGCCTCGTTTGTCTGCTCAAGGCTCAAACCCCAAAAACTGGCCCGTGTGGCAGCCTTGGGATACCTCGGGGGCAAGCCACACATCCCTGTGTCCCCTCGACAGGTATTCGGACACTGCTGCTGCAGCTGGGGATGAAAGCGTCCAAGCGCGTCTCCTGGCGAGATGAGGCCTGACTCCCCTGTGAGTGCTCTGGGAAACCCCAAGACCTATGTCCACAGGGGCGAGGCAAGCCCAGGCTCTGGCCTCACCACCAGACGATGACTGAGGAACCGGAGATGACTGGGGAGCAATCCTCAGAGGCGCCTTGTATCTCGCAAGGAGACTGGCCTCTGCTGAGGCCACAGGGTCGGATCTCTGGCGTCCCAGTTGTAACTCGAGAGGACACCACCCCAACTCGAGAAAAACTAGAAGATTTTCCCCTGCAGGCGGGAAGAGGCCCTTGTCCACTGTGGCATCTCGGGGGAAATCATCCCTTTCCTCCTGGACCTCAGTAGGCTCTTTCCCACCCTTGCTGTGAACCAAGAAGTTTCCCACCCCACCAGTCCCCATGGGAGAGGAACACCGAGGGTCCCACCACGACTCAAGAGGAGACTCGTTTTCCCCTGCTCAGCTCTAGGTGAGGTGCCCTTTCCCTGCGCCATCAGGCAAGGATTCCCTGCATTCTCCTCGAATCGCAATGGGAGGTGCTCAAAACAGGAGATTCGGGAAAAGCCTCTGGTGTTGGGCCACCATTCCACAATGCCCCCAAATGCCTTGTCCACTCCATATGAACCGACTGCCCTGCACTACTTCGACTCTAACCTCGAGGTTGGACTACGGACACACTGGCACTTGTGACAGCCCTGGGGTACCGCGAGGGCAAGCCACAGATCCCTAGTCAGCAAGACGGGGAGCCAGACACTGAGGCTGCAGCTGAGGAGGAATGCGGTCGTGCTCTTCTCCAGGATTGAATATGCCTTATTCCACGTTTCAGCCTCCAGGGGAACCCCATGACCGATGTCAGCACAAGAGAGTCAAGCTCAGGCTCAGGCCTCAGCATCACATGAGGACTGAGGACCCGGCGATGACTGGGGAGGTATCCCCAGAGGCGCCTTGCAACTCACACGGAGACTGGCCTCTGCTGAGGCCACAGGGGTGGGTCCCTGGGTTCCCCGTCGTAACTCGAGAGGATCCCGCCATAAGTCAAGAAAAACCAGAAGATTTCCGATGGAGGCAGGTGAGGCCTTTGTCCGCGTTGGCGTCTTGGGGAACTCACCTCTTCTCTCTTGGACTTCGAAAGGCTCCTTTACACCCTTGCTGTGACCCAAGAAGTTCCGCGCCCTACTCGTCCCAACTAAAGAGGAACCCTGAGCGGCCCACGGTGAGTCAAGAGGAGCCCCGTTTTCCCCTGTTCTGCTCCAGATGAGTGGCCCTTTCCCTTCTCATTAGGGAAATGATTCCCGTTGCTCCCCTTGCATCCAAAGAGGAGGCTCTCGCACCAGGAGAGTGGGGAGGTGCCTCAGGGGTCGGGACACCAGACCCCAAGACCCCCAAATGCCTCATCCAGTTCAGATGAACCTGATTGACCTGGATTGCCTCGACTGTCACCCCCAGGCTTGACTCGTGACACATTGGCACGTGTGACAACCTGGGGTATCTCGAGGGTTAGCCACAGATCCCTGTGTCCCCTAGAAGGGGAGCCAGACACTGCTGCTGCAGCTAGGGAGGAAAGCAGCCATGCACGACTCCAGGCGAGAGGAGGACTGACTCCCCTGTGTGGGCTCCAGGGGAATCCCAAGACCTATGTCAGCGTGGGTGATGCAAGCTCTGGCTCCGGCCTCAGCTGCAGACGAGGACTGAGGACATGGCAAAGACAGGTGAGGAATCCCCAGAGGGACCATGCAACTCCCAAGGAGACTGGCCTCTCCTGAGGACACAGGGGCGGGTCACTGGATTCCTGTCATAACTTGAGAGGACCCCACTGCAACTTCAGAAAAACCAGAAGCTTTTCCCTGGCAGGCGTGGTGAAGCTCTTGTCTGCTTTGGTGTCTTAAGGGAAATCACCCCTTCCCTCTTGGACCTCGAAAGGCTCCTTCACACACTTGCTGTGACCCAAGATGTTCCCCGCCTCACCCATCCTCACTCGAGGGGAGCCCCAGGGTCCTGCCTCAATTCAAGTGTAGCCCTGTTTTGCCCTTCTCAGCTCCAGATAAGGAGGCCTTTCCCTGCTCCGTCTGGAAAGGGTTTCCAGCGCTCCCCTCGCTTCCGAATAGGAAATGCTCAACCATGAAAGTCGGGAGGAGCCTCAGGGGTTGGACAAAAATTCCCCAAGACTCCCAAAATCCTGTTCCACTCCAGATGAACTTGACTGCGCTGCACTGCCTCGGCTGTCACCCGAGGCTTGACTCCAGATACACTGGCAGGTATGACAACCTGGGGTACCTCGAGGCCTAGCCACAGATCCCTGTTTCCCCTAGAAGGGGAGCCGGATACTGCTGCTGCAGCTGGGCAGGAAAGCGGCCGTGCACATTTGCAGGCGAGGGGAGGCCTGACTCCCCTGTTTGGGCTCCAGGGGAAGCCCAAGCCCTATGTCAGCACTGGCGAGGCAAGCTCTGGCTCTGACCTCAGCACCAGACGAGGACTGAGGACTCGCTGAGGACTTGGGAGGAATCCCCAGAGGTGCCTGGCAACTCACACAGAGACTGGCCTCTCCTGACACTACAGGGGTGGGTCCCTGGGGTCCCCATTGTAACTCGAGAGGACCCCGCCGCAACTCGAGAAAATCCAGAAGTTTCTCCCCAGCAGGCAATGTGAGGCCCTTGTCTGCTGTGACATCTTATGGGAAATCACCCCTTGCTCTTGGGCCTCAAAAGCCTCCTTCACTCCTTGCTGTGACCCAAGGAGTTCCCCACCCCACCGGTCCCCACACGAGAGGAACACAGAGTGTCATGCCAGGATTCAAGTGGAGCCCCGCTTTGCCCTGCTAAGCTCGAGATCAGTCGCACTTTCCTTGCTCCATCAGGAACGTGATCCCGGCGTTCTCCTCGACCGCAAGTGGAGGCACTCCTACCAGGAGAATCGGGAGTTGCCTCAGGGTTCTTGCCACCATTGCCCAAAATTCCCAAATGCCACGTCCACTTCAGATGAACCTGACTACCCTGCACTGCCTCGATTGTCTGCTCAAGGCTCGACTCCCAACAAACTGACACGTGTGACAGCCTTGGGGTACCTCGAGGACAAGCCACACATCCCTGTGTCCACTCGACAGGTAAACGGACACTGCTGCTGCAGCTGGGGATGAAAACATCCCAGCAGGTCTCCTGGCGAGACGTGGCCTGACTCCCCTGTGGGTGCTCTGGGGAACCCTAAAACCTATGTCAGTATGGGTGAGGCAAGATCAGGCTCTGCCCTCACCACCAGACGATGATTGAGTAACCGCCAATGACTGGGGAGCAATACCCAGAGGCACCTCGCAACTCGCACAGAGACTGGCCTCTGCTGAGGCCACAGGGGTGGATCCTTGGCGACTGCATCATAACTCGTGAGGACACCACCCCAACTAGAGAAAAACTAGAAGCTTCACCCCTGCAGGCGGGGTGAGGCCCTTGTCTGCTGTGGAGTCTCTAGGGAAATCACCCCTTTCCTCCTGGACCTCGAAAGGCTCCTTCACACCCTTGCTGTGAACCAAGAAGATTCCCACCCCACCGGTCCCCATTCGAGAGGAACACCGAGGGTTCTGCTGCGACTAAAGAGGAGACTCGTTTTCCCCTGATCAGCTCTAGATGAGGGGCTCTTTCCCTGCTCCATCGGGAAAGGATTCCCGGTGCTCTCCTCGAATCGCAAGAGGAAGCGCTCAAAACAGGAGAGTCGGGAGGAGCCTCAGGTGTCGGGTCACCGTTCCCCAATGCCCGCAAATGCCTCATCCACTCGAGATCAACCCAACTGCCCTGCACTGCCTTGACTGTCACCCCGAGGCTGGACTCCCGACACACTGGCACTTGTGACAGCCCTAGGGTAACTCAAGAGCAAGACACAGATTCCTGTGTCTGCAAGACGGGGAGCGGAACACTGCAGCTACAGCTGGGGAGGAAAGTGGCCGTGCACGTCTCCAAGCGAGATGAAGCCTGACTCCACGGTTGGGGCTCCAGGTGCACCCGAAGTCCTATGTCAGCATGGGTGAGGCAAGCTCAGGCTCCGGCCTCAGAACCAGACAAGGACTGAGGTCCCGGCGATGACTGGGGAGGTATTCCCAGAGGCGCCTGTCAACTCACCCGGAGACTGGATTTTCCTGAGGACACAGGGGCGGGTCCCTGGTTTCCCGGTCACAACTCGAGAGGATCCAGCCGCAAGTCGAGAAAAACCAGATTCTCTACTGGAGGTGGGCTGAGGCCCTTGTCTGCTGTGGCGTCTCGGGGGAAATCACGTCTTCCTCTTGGGCCTTGAAAGGCTCCTCCACTCCTTGCCGTGACCCAAGAAGTTCCCCACCCCACCGGTCCCCACTCGAGAGGAACACAGTGTCAGCCGCGACTCAAGAGGAGCCCCGCTTTGGCCTGCTCAGCTCCAGATGAGGGGCCATTTCCTTGCTCCATCGAGAAAGGGTTCCCGGCTTTCCCCTCGCATCACAAGTGGAGGCGCTCCCACCAGGAGAGTTGGTATGTGCCTCAGNCTGTTTCCCCTAGAAGGGGAGCCGGATACTGCTGCTGCAGCTGGGCAGGAAAGCGGCCGTGCACATTTGCAGGCGAGGGGAGGCCTGACTCCCCTGTTTGGGCTCCAGGGGAAGCCCAAGCCCTATGTCAGCACTGGCGAGGCAAGCTCTGGCTCTGACCTCAGCACCAGACGAGGACTGAGGACTCGCTGAGGACTTGGGAGGAATCCCCAGAGGTGCCTGGCAACTCACACAGAGACTGGCCTCTCCTGACACTACAGGGGTGGGTCCCTGGGGTCCCCATTGTAACTCGAGAGGACCCCGCCGCAACTCGAGAAAATCCAGAAGTTTCTCCCCAGCAGGCAATGTGAGGCCCTTGTCTGCTGTGACATCTTATGGGAAATCACCCCTTGCTCTTGGGCCTCAAAAGCCTCCTTCACTCCTTGCTGTGACCCAAGGAGTTCCCCACCCCACCGGTCCCCACACGAGAGGAACACAGAGTGTCATGCCAGGATTCAAGTGGAGCCCCGCTTTGCCCTGCTAAGCTCGAGATCAGTCGCACTTTCCTTGCTCCATCAGGAACGTGATCCCGGCGTTCTCCTCGACCGCAAGTGGAGGCACTCCTACCAGGAGAATCGGGAGTTGCCTCAGGGTTCTTGCCACCATTGCCCAAAATTCCCAAATGCCACGTCCACTTCAGATGAACCTGACTACCCTGCACTGCCTCGATTGTCTGCTCAAGGCTCGACTCCCAACAAACTGACACGTGTGACAGCCTTGGGGTACCTCGAGGACAAGCCACACATCCCTGTGTCCACTCGACAGGTAAACGGACACTGCTGCTGCAGCTGGGGATGAAAACATCCCAGCAGGTCTCCTGGCGAGACGTGGCCTGACTCCCCTGTGGGTGCTCTGGGGAACCCTAAAACCTATGTCAGTATGGGTGAGGCAAGATCAGGCTCTGCCCTCACCACCAGACGATGATTGAGTAACCGCCAATGACTGGGGAGCAATACCCAGAGGCACCTCGCAACTCGCACAGAGACTGGCCTCTGCTGAGGCCACAGGGGTGGATCCTTGGCGACTGCATCATAACTCGTGAGGACACCACCCCAACTAGAGAAAAACTAGAAGCTTCACCCCTGCAGGCGGGGTGAGGCCCTTGTCTGCTGTGGAGTCTCTAGGGAAATCACCCCTTTCCTCCTGGACCTCGAAAGGCTCCTTCACACCCTTGCTGTGAACCAAGAAGATTCCCACCCCACCGGTCCCCATTCGAGAGGAACACCGAGGGTTCTGCTGCGACTAAAGAGGAGACTCGTTTTCCCCTGATCAGCTCTAGATGAGGGGCTCTTTCCCTGCTCCATCGGGAAAGGATTCCCGGTGCTCTCCTCGAATCGCAAGAGGAAGCGCTCAAAACAGGAGAGTCGGGAGGAGCCTCAGGTGTCGGGTCACCGTTCCCCAATGCCCGCAAATGCCTCATCCACTCGAGATCAACCCAACTGCCCTGCACTGCCTTGACTGTCACCCCGAGGCTGGACTCCCGACACACTGGCACTTGTGACAGCCCTAGGGTAACTCAAGAGCAAGACACAGATTCCTGTGTCTGCAAGACGGGGAGCGGAACACTGCAGCTACAGCTGGGGAGGAAAGTGGCCGTGCACGTCTCCAAGCGAGATGAAGCCTGACTCCACGGTTGGGGCTCCAGGTGCACCCGAAGTCCTATGTCAGCATGGGTGAGGCAAGCTCAGGCTCCGGCCTCAGAACCAGACAAGGACTGAGGTCCCGGCGATGACTGGGGAGGTATTCCCAGAGGCGCCTGTCAACTCACCCGGAGACTGGATTTTCCTGAGGACACAGGGGCGGGTCCCTGGTTTCCCGGTCACAACTCGAGAGGATCCAGCCGCAAGTCGAGAAAAACCAGATTCTCTACTGGAGGTGGGCTGAGGCCCTTGTCTGCTGTGGCGTCTCGGGGGAAATCACGTCTTCCTCTTGGGCCTTGAAAGGCTCCTCCACTCCTTGCCGTGACCCAAGAAGTTCCCCACCCCACCGGTCCCCACTCGAGAGGAACACAGTGTCAGCCGCGACTCAAGAGGAGCCCCGCTTTGGCCTGCTCAGCTCCAGATGAGGGGCCATTTCCTTGCTCCATCGAGAAAGGGTTCCCGGCTTTCCCCTCGCATCACAAGTGGAGGCGCTCCCACCAGGAGAGTTGGTATGTGCCTCAGGGTGCTTGCCACCATTCCCCAAGATCCCCAAATGCTTTGTCCACTCCAGATGAAACTGACTACCCTGCATTTCCTCGATTGTCTGCTCAAGGTTCGACTTCCGACAAACTGGTACATGTGACAGCCTTGGGGTACCTCGAGGGCAAGCCACACATCCCTGTGTCTGCTCAACAGGTAATCGGACACTGATGCTGCAGTTGAGGATGAAAGCATCCCAGCGCATCTCCTGGCGAGATGAGGCCTGACTCCCTTGTGGGTGCTCTGGGGAACCCCAAAACCTGTCAGCACCGGCGAGGCAAGCTCAGGCTCAGGCCTCAGCACCAGACGTGGACTGAGGACCCGGCGATGACTGGGGAGGTATCCCCAGAGGCGCTTCTCAAATCACATGGAGACTGGCCTCTCCTGAGGCCACAGGGGTGGGTCCCTGGGTTCCCCATCGTAACTTGAGAGGATCCTGCCGCAAGTCGAGAAAAACCAGATTTCCGATGGAGGCAGGGTGAGGCCCTTGTCCACTTTGGCGTCTTGGGGGAAATCACCTCTTCACTCTTGGACCTCAAAAGGCTCCTTTACACCCTTGCTGTGACCCAAGAAGTTCCATGCCCTACCTGTCCCCACTAAAGAGGAACCCCGAGCGGCCCAAGGCGACTCAAGAGGAGACCCGTTTTCCCCTACTCAGGTTCAGATGAGAGGCCCTTTCCCTCCTTGTTAGGGAAATGATTCCTGTCACTCCCCTCACATCCAAAGAGGAGGCGCTCGCACCAGGAGAGTGGGGGGGTGCCTCAGGGGTCGGGCCTCCTTAGCTCAAGACCCCGAAATGCCTCGTCCAGTCCACGTGAACCTGGTTGAGGTGCACTGCCATGACTGTCACCCCGAGGATTGACTCCCGACACACTGGCACATGTGACAACCTGGAGTACCTCGAGGGCTAGCCAAAGATCCCTGTGTCCCCTAAAAGGGGAGCCAGACATTGCTGCTGCAGCTGGGGAGAAAAGCGGCCATGCACTTCTCCAGGAGAGAGGAGGACTGAATCCCCTGTGTGGGCTCCAGGGGAACCCCACGACCTATGTCAGCAGGTGCGATGCAACCCCTGGCTCTGGGCTCAGCCGCAGATGCCGACTGAAGACACGGCGACGACTGGCGAGCAACACCCAGTGGGCCACGCAACTCCACGGAGACTGGCCTCTCCTGAGGCCACAGAGACGAGTCCCGGGATCCCCATCATAATTCGAGAGGACCAAGCTGCAACTGGTGAAAAACCAGAAGCTTCTCCCCTGCAGGCTTGGTGAGGCTCTTGTCTGCTACGGTGTCTTGGGGGAAATCACCCCTTCC
>SJYW01040317.1:10576-39058 GCA_006410735.1 Raphicerus campestris
AACAATTCTATGAAGTCAATATCAGCATTTCACATATGAGGAAATGGAGGCACAGGAAGGTTAAACAACTTGCCCAAGGTCCCAGAGCTTTTAAGACACAAAGCAGGGATTAGACTCAGTCATGTTTCCAAGTCTGTGCTCTTGACCTCCATGAAAAACTCTCATTAAATGTTTTTAAGTGACTCAGACACACTCTTTGGACCTGAGGAACTCATGAAAATGGGACAAACATTCAGTAACAAATATTTCAGGAATTACCACCTTTGAGTACCGAAAAGGAGGGTACCACCCATCCCATTCAGATTTCTCTTCACTCTCCCACCCCTGAAACTAGGTAAGAATCAGCTCTAGCCAAAGAAGTTTGTCCTGGTTATGCCTGTAGGTGAAATTAACTCTCTGGTGAGACACTTTCTGAACCTAGTCACATTACAATAGTTATTTTTCTTGAATTTTATCCCCCTCAAAATTCCATATCCCTTAGAGAGGATTTCAACTATATTACAGTATATACCAGGAGGTTTGGGGCTTCCCTGGTAGCTCAGCTGGTAAAGAATCTTCCTGCAAAGCAGGAGACCCCGGTTCAATTCCTGAGCTGGGAAGATCCCCTGGAGAAGTGATAGGTTACCCACTCCAGTATTCTTGCCTGGAGAGTCCCCATGGACAGACAGAGGAGCCTGGTGGGCTACAGTCCATGGGGTCGCAAAGAGTCAAACTAAGCACAGCACAGCACCAGGAGGTCTTAACGGGCAACAGTTAATGAAATTCAAGATACAGCCCCTTTGGCAGTGGAATTTGGGTAGAGCTGGAGGTGGTAAACAGGAAACAAGCAAAGAAAATGTTGGAGGTGAACACACACAAGTAAACACATCCATGCACACATACACACACACATACACACACAGGTGTGCACGTATGCACGCACATGCACTTCCCTGAAGGAATAGTCCCATCTTGAAGACTTGAATTTTTTTCCTTCTAGTGTATACCAGCATGGAGCAGAAAATTCCACCACACAGATAGGGATGGGAAAGCAGAGGCAACCCTGTGTGGGGGGATGTGCACAGGCCTGAAGACATCCACTCAGCAGGGTTCGAATCCAGGCTCCAGCACGGTCAGGCTGTGTGGCCTCAGGCAGGCTGGTTCACTGCCCCAGGGTCCCTTCCCTCATTTATAAAACAGACAAGGTCACAGCTACTTCAGCAAGTGGTTAAATTCAAACAAGATCAATAAAACATGCAGCACAGTGACAAAAACATAAAAGGCATCAATAAAAGGGAATAATTATTGTGGTTAGTGATTCAAAGACATTCCTAAGCAGGCAACTACTTATTATTTCAACCAACAAGGATTTAGTGGACAACTACCCTCTGTGCCCATGTTTATGAAAGAGAAACATTTAACATAAGATTCTTGAGCTTTTAAAGGTGCTTTCAGTCTATCGGAAGACCAGCGTAGGATATGTATCTTCAGAGGAATAATAATTTAGGGGAAAAAAAAAGCCCCGTCACAGCTGTAATTATCAAATGTGTCCTTTTCACGGGAAATGGACAACTTGAGTTGGGTCGTGAACAATGAGTAGATGCATTCTGCTAAATGATAACATCCTAACTCACACACACACACAAACTCAGCCCAAAATACCCACTGGACTTGGATGATTCAAAATCTCCGTGGTTGGGCCAGAGCATCCTTCCTGACCCTCAGACCCAAACATACAGTTGTCCGACAGACATGATCTGAAGATAGTCCACTGACATCTCATGCTGTATATGCATAAAACAGACATTAGTGGCCTATAACAGCTTCAAATGGTGACAATAAAGCAAAGAGGAGACTTTGTGAGTGAAGCAAAATGAATTCCAAAGAAACTTGACATCGGGGATTTATAAACAGGAGGCCAAAGGAGAAACTGAAGATAACAGCGGTAGAAACTGCCTATAAATTACCTACATGGTCTGGGAGGAAGAAACAAGCCATAAAATGTAGGCAGGGATCTCAGCTGTGGCTTTAATAAGCTCAGACAGATTTTTGTGCTGCTGGTTGGCCCCTCCCCCATATTATGAGATAAGTGGGCAAGTGGATAATTACTATGTCATGATACGATATAGAATGGGATACGCTGGCAAGGGAATGGAGTGGGGGTTAATAAAGCCTTGTGTGACTTCTGGTGTTGCAAACATCATCTCCTTGCTTGCACACACAGAGTCAAATAATAAATAAAGCCAAGCTGGACATATTCATCTCTTGGTTCCTTCAAGAAAGTCATAACTATGGGGACCCCCGGAAGAGCAGCATTGCTTTCCCCTCCACCAAGTCTCTCCAAAACATGAACCTCTCTGCAGGATTCTCTCTCTCGCTTAATGAAATCACTTCCACTGTCTCCCAAGCTAGAAACTTCTGATTGCACCCTCCTCCCCTCTATCCAATTAACTGACTCATCTTGCTGATTCTTAAAAAGTTTTTCTGAAACTTCGACTCCATCCCGTCTTAGTCCCCGGTTTGTTACAGGAAATCACTTCTATGAAAGGAATGAGACCCTTATAAAACACTCACCATATTATCAAAGTCTTTCTCTTCTGTCTGGCAATGCCTAGCAAAGAGTTGGCACTCACCAGGTATTGAGTGGGAAAAGAAGAGATTTTATTTAGCCATCCTGCTCCCAGCTTCCAACTCCTCTAACCTCTCTCACATTCTTGCCACAGTTAAATATTAATTTTTAATGAAAAAAATCACAACAATGGGCTTTCCCAATGGATCAAGTGGTAAAGAATCTGCCTGCAATGCTGGTTCGATCCCTGGGTCAGAAAGATCCTGGAGGAGGAAATGGCAACCCACTCCAGTATTCCTGCCTGGAAAATCCTATGAACAGAGGAACCTGGTGTGCTACGGTCTATGGGGTCGCAAAGAGTTGGACATGACTGAGCACACACATCACAATAATACCATCTTGCCCCAAGTCCTTCATTGGCATCCAATGACAAGGATGAAAGTTCCTACCCAAGGCGGGGTTGGCACATAGCATGCTCCACAGTCTGCTTCCTCCTTCCTCTCCAACCTCTTCCATGATTCACTCTGGAGAGTCTATCACTCAACCCAAAACTTCTGTGCTGTTTCCCCAGCCCCCAAATCAAGAACTTCCCCAGTTCTCCTCCACGTGCTGCTCATTCTCTCCAATGTTCTGTCTTCTCTAGAGAGGGAGAACCCTGCCCACCATTAAGATCAAGGTCGTCTCTTCACTGCCCTCAGACTGTCCCAGAAACGTGCATTTCCTTACCTCTCCCTAGGGTCTCAGGTCCTCTGAAAACAACTCAAAGGACTGCAAAACACCACCTGACCGCCCCACCCACTTTGACTCCCCAGGGGGCTGGGCTGTGCCTTGTTCCTCATTATGCCTTTAACTCGCAGACTGGGGACGTCAGTCAAAAGTCATTTTCAATGATCTTTAAAAAACAAAAAACAAACAAACAAAGAAAACAAAACAAAACAAAACAAAAAAGACCAAAGAAATAGCACAGAGCCTAGAAAACATGCCCACTTGTGTATAAAAAAGTACAAAATGTATTCCATTGAACAGCTCCAAATAAGAGAAAGAGTTATTTCCAAAATCATTTTGAAAAAGCTACTTTGAAAAAATAAGGGACAGACATTTGAAACAAAAGATACATACCTCATACCCCAATGGAAAATAAACTCTAGATGATGGAGGAGCAAAATGTAAAAATCATGGAAAAGGAACACAAAGCAAAGCAGAATATTTATCCATATTCTGAGAGATGAGATCTTTCTCTCCTTTAAAGCAGTGAAGGAAATGAAAATGGAAAGCCTGGCAGTTGGGGGTTCATACAAATTTAAAATATCTGTCCAAGGGAAGAAAAAAGTCATGGAATTAAAATAAAACACATTTTGGAATCCATTTGCATGAAAAATGACACACAAATGGTTAATCCCAAGATTATCCCCCCAGTTCATTCATATTTATGAGAGAAACAATTCTGTAGAGAGTAGTAGAATAATAAAACAATAAGAATTAAAGCAACTTGAGGTTCTGTATAAAAATGCAATGAAATTAGCCCATTTAAATTTTCTAAACCTGAGAGAGCTTTGGGGGCGTGTCACAATAAAGGTCTTGCCCATGGGGGCACAATTTCTCCTGGGCCTGGGCTGCAGCGGGAGGAAGGGAACTACTCTGGCTCCAGATCGCTGTCTCCCTGCATATGCCCTGGGCTCAAATATCAGAGGAGCAGCTTCTACAGGCAAGGCGTTTGCCACCATTTGATGGCAAGGATTAATTTGCAATTAACCAAGGTTAATTCGGTGTCTTTCACTGTGGAGCCCAAAATTTATAATGCTACCTCTGTTCGCCATGTATGGCATGTGGACAAGCTCTCAAGTTCCTCTTTAATTTCACCTTCAAATTCAGCCTCCGTATACCTCCCTAGATTCTAAAAAGGCAAAGGTGGTCATGTCCTTCAACACAGTTCTCCTCTTTCTTCTATCATACTTTCACCCTTCCTAATCTTGCCCTTCATATTTGGGTATAGATTTACATTTATTGCTTCATTAAACTTTTATTTATAAAAAAATTTTTAAAGAATTTTTTTTGATGCAGACGATTTTTAAAGTCTTTAATGAATTTGTTACAATATTGTTTCTTTTTATGTTCCAGTTTTTTGGCCACGAGGCATGTGGGATCCTAGCTCCCCTACCAGAGATAGAAACCACGACCCCTGCACTGGAAGGCAGTCTTAACCACTGGACTGCTAGGCAAGTCCCGAAACTTTCATTTTATTAAAACAAGATGTACACAGTCTCATCTCATTTCTGTAATCTCAATGTTTCTAAATAGCAGTCATTATGCTACTATTTCCGGATGTTTAAATTTTAGACATTTTCAATTGACTTTCTGTTTCTGACCATGAAGATTTCATTTTCTTATACTACAGTGAGATATCACACCTGGTATTATAGAGTGGCAATTAACCACAACAACAAAAGAACTAGAAATAACAAGTGTGGGTGAGGATGTGGAGAAAAGGGAACCCTTGTGCACTGTGCTAGACATGAAAATGGGTATAGCCACTATAGAAAGCAGTGTGGAATTTCCTCAAAAAATTAAAAATAGAACTACCATATGATCTAGACATTCCATTTCTGGGTATTTACACATTAAAAAAAACCCCACTAATTCAAAAAATATATTTGCCCTCCCTACATTCACGGCAGNACTTGAGGTTCTGTATAAAAATGCAATGAAATTAGCCCATTTAAATTTTCTAAACCTGAGAGAGCTTTGGGGGCGTGTCACAATAAAGGTCTTGCCCATGGGGGCACAATTTCTCCTGGGCCTGGGCTGCAGCGGGAGGAAGGGAACTACTCTGGCTCCAGATCGCTGTCTCCCTGCATATGCCCTGGGCTCAAATATCAGAGGAGCAGCTTCTACAGGCAAGGCGTTTGCCACCATTTGATGGCAAGGATTAATTTGCAATTAACCAAGGTTAATTCGGTGTCTTTCACTGTGGAGCCCAAAATTTATAATGCTACCTCTGTTCGCCATGTATGGCATGTGGACAAGCTCTCAAGTTCCTCTTTAATTTCACCTTCAAATTCAGCCTCCGTATACCTCCCTAGATTCTAAAAAGGCAAAGGTGGTCATGTCCTTCAACACAGTTCTCCTCTTTCTTCTATCATACTTTCACCCTTCCTAATCTTGCCCTTCATATTTGGGTATAGATTTACATTTATTGCTTCATTAAACTTTTATTTATAAAAAAATTTTTAAAGAATTTTTTTTGATGCAGACGATTTTTAAAGTCTTTAATGAATTTGTTACAATATTGTTTCTTTTTATGTTCCAGTTTTTTGGCCACGAGGCATGTGGGATCCTAGCTCCCCTACCAGAGATAGAAACCACGACCCCTGCACTGGAAGGCAGTCTTAACCACTGGACTGCTAGGCAAGTCCCGAAACTTTCATTTTATTAAAACAAGATGTACACAGTCTCATCTCATTTCTGTAATCTCAATGTTTCTAAATAGCAGTCATTATGCTACTATTTCCGGATGTTTAAATTTTAGACATTTTCAATTGACTTTCTGTTTCTGACCATGAAGATTTCATTTTCTTATACTACAGTGAGATATCACACCTGGTATTATAGAGTGGCAATTAACCACAACAACAAAAGAACTAGAAATAACAAGTGTGGGTGAGGATGTGGAGAAAAGGGAACCCTTGTGCACTGTGCTAGACATGAAAATGGGTATAGCCACTATAGAAAGCAGTGTGGAATTTCCTCAAAAAATTAAAAATAGAACTACCATATGATCTAGACATTCCATTTCTGGGTATTTACACATTAAAAAAAACCCCACTAATTCAAAAAATATATTTGCCCTCCCTACATTCACGGCAGCATTATTTACAAAAGCCACAATATGGAAACAAAGTGTCCATCGATGGATTAATGGATAAAGAAAATGTGATACATATATATAACATAATATTCAGCCATAAAAAGAATGAAATCTCAATTGCAATGATATGAACAGACTTTCAGGGCATTATGCTAAATGAAGTGGGTCAGACAAAGAAATGCTGTAAGATCTCATTTGTATGCAGGCTCTTTACAAACAAAAGAACAGATTGTAGTCGCCAGAGGTGAGGTGGGACGTGGGTAGTGACGGATGAAGAGGGTCAAAAAGTACAAACTCCAGTTATAATACAACTAAGTTGTAGGGATGGAATGTGCAGCATGATGACTAGCATTGTACTAGTTTCAGGGGTTTAACATATTGATTTGGTATTTGTATAAACTGTGAAGGGATCACCACAATAATTTATATCACCACAATAATTTATTTACCTAACCTTTCCTTGAACTATTTATTTCTATCTTATTTTTAACTTCCAAGATCTGTATTTTTCTCTGATTACTACTTGAACATAGCACTTGATTTTTGTTTTCTGAATAAAATAAAACTCTTCATGAATTAAGACATTAATTATAGTTTTAAAATTTGTTATTCGTCTCTTTCCTCCAAATGCCTTTTCTATTCACAGCTGTTATCATCAGGGTATTATATAATATTCTCCTGAAACGTCTACAGATCCTGGTTCTCCTTTCTGATTTTAGAGTAAGACAGGTCTAGGTAGATGGATGGAGCCTTACTAACGTTAAACGAGCAGAACCCAGATATTTTGGGGATGGAAGGGAACTATCAGATCTA
Organism: Raphicerus campestris; assembly: GCA_006410735.1. NCBI lineage: Eukaryota > Metazoa > Chordata > Mammalia > Artiodactyla > Bovidae > Raphicerus > Raphicerus campestris. The sequence goes on from SJYW01040317.1 coordinate 17,803, forward strand.
TTGCTTTTTCTTAGCTTGGATGGCTTCTTCCTCAGAGTGGCTTCTTCTAACTCTCGACTGCTGCTGCTGCTGCTGCTAAGTCACTTCAGTTGTGTCTGACTCTGTGCGACCCCATAGACAGCAGCCCACCAGATTCCAGGAGTGTAAACACTTGCAGAGGTAATGATGCCAAGGGTGTCCTCACGTAGTATACAGCCCTATCCTCTGTCATCAGTTCAGATCAGTTGCTCAGTCATGTCTGACTCTTTGCAACCCCATGGACTGCAGAACGCCAGGCCTCCCTGTCCATCACCAACTCCCAGAACTAGCTCAAACTCATGTCCTTCAGTCAGTGATGCCATCCAACTATCTCATCCTCTGTCGTCCCTTTCTCCGCCTGCCCTCAATCATTCCCAGCATCAGGGTCTTTTCAAATGAGTCAAATCTTCGCATCAGATGGCCAAAGTACTGGAGTTTCAGCTTCAACATCAGTCCTCCCAGTGAACACCCAGGACTGATTGATCTCCTTTAGGATGGACTGGTTGGATCTCCTTGCAGTCCAAGGGACTCTCAATAGTCTTTTCCAACACCACAGTTCAAAAGTACCAATTCTTCTGTACTCAGCTTTCTTTATAGTCCAACTCTCACATCCATATGTGACTATTGGAAAAACAATAGCTTTGACTAGATGGACCTTTGTTGGCAAAGTAATGTCTCCGCCTTTTAATATGCTGTCTAGGTGGGTCATAGCTTTTCTTCCAAGGAGCATGCGTCTTTTAATTTCAAGGCTGCAGTCACCATCTGCAGTGATTTTGGAGCCCCCCAAAATAAAGTCTCTCACTATTTCCATTGTTTCCCCATCTATTTGCGATGAAGTGATGGGACCAGATGCCATGATCTTAGTTTTCTGAATGTTGAGTTTTAAGCCAACTTTGTCACCCTCCTCTTTCACTTTCATCAACAGGGTCTTTTGTTCTTCTTCACTTTCTGCCATAAGGGTGGTGTCATCGGCATATCTGAAATTATTGATATTTCTCCTGGCACTCTTGATTCCAGCTTGTGCTTCATCCAGCCCAGCATTTCGCATGATGTACTCTGCACAGAAGTTAAATAAGCAGGGTGACAATATACAGCCTTGAGGTACTCCCTTCCCAATTTGGAACAGTCTGTTTTTCCATATCAGGTTCTAATTGTTGCTTCTTGACCTGCATCTTCTGTCATCTTATGAACTAAAGCCCAGCGTTCATCTTCTCCAGAGAATAAAACCTTCCATATTCCACCAGATAGCAGATAGTCTCTGGCAGTGTAAATCTGAGGAAAGAATCTGGGGATATAGCTGTAATCCTTCTATTCAAATCTCCTTTCAGTCATCAGAAGGACCCAGAACCTCCAGTTCCTAAGTCTGTGGTTTCTGAGGTGTGATCAGGCTCTATTATTCTGCCCTCCCCACTGCTCCCCATCATACTACAAGGATGGGTCTCAGCCTCATTCAGTTTTCTCTGTCAGTTACCATTCATTCACTCTTTCCATCTTCCAAATCTCTGTGGGTGTTTCTTCCTTGCCAGCCCAGCGTTTCTCATGATGTACTCTGCATATAAGTTAAATAAGCAGGATGACAATATACAGTCTTGATGTACTCCTTTTCCTATTTCGAACCACTCTGTTGTTCCATGTCCAGTTCTAACTGTTGCTTCCTGACCTGCATACAGATTTCTCAACAGGCATGTCAGATGGTCTGGTATACCCCTCTTTTTCAGAATTTTCCAGTTTATTGTGATCCACACAGTCAAAGGCTTTGGCATAGTCAATAAAGCAGAAATAGATGTTGTTCTGGAACTCTCTTGCTTTTTGAAGCACAAGCTGGAATCAAGATTGCCAGGAGAAATAGCAAAACCTCAGATATGCAGATGACACCACCCTTATGGCAGAAAGTGAAGAAGAACTAAAGAGCCTCTTGATGAAAGTGAAAGAGAAGAGTGAAAAAGGTAGCTTAAAGCTCAACATTCAGAAAACTAAGATCATGGCATCTGGTCTCATCACTTCATGGCAAATAGATGGGGAAACAGTGGCCAACTTTATTTTTTGGAGCTCTCAAATCACTGCATATGGCGACTGCAGCCATGAAATTAAAAGGCACTTTACTCCTTGGAAGAAAAGTTATGACCAACCTAGACAGCATATTAAAAAGCAGAGACATTACTTTGCCAACAAAGGTCCATCTAGTCAAGGCTACGATTTTTCCAGTGGTCATGTATGGATATGAGAGTTGGACTGTAAAGAAAGCTAAGTGCAGAAGAATTGATGCTTTTGAACTGTGGTGTTGGAGAAGACTCTTGGGAGTCCCTTGGACTGCAAGGAGATCCAAGCAGTCCATCCTAAAGGAGATCAGACCTGGGTGTTGATTGGAAGGACTGATGTTGAAGCTGAAACTACAATACTTTGGCCCCCTGATGCGAAGAGCTGACTCATTGGAAAAGACTCTGATGCTGGGAACGATTGAGGGCAGGCGGAGAAGGGGATGACAAAGGATGAGATGGTTGGATGGCATCACCGACTCAATGGACATGAGTTTGGGTAAACTCCGGGAGTTGGTGATGGAGGCCTGGCGTGCTGCAGTCCATGGGGTCACAGAGCCAGACACGACTGAGCGGCTGAAATGAACTGAACCTCCCTGCCACGAGAGCCTAACTAACCTGTTTTTGTTCCCTACAGGCTGCTGTGCANCAGGGTCTTTTGTTCTTCTTCACTTTCTGCCATAAGGGTGGTGTCATCGGCATATCTGAAATTATTGATATTTCTCCTGGCACTCTTGATTCCAGCTTGTGCTTCATCCAGCCCAGCATTTCGCATGATGTACTCTGCACAGAAGTTAAATAAGCAGGGTGACAATATACAGCCTTGAGGTACTCCCTTCCCAATTTGGAACAGTCTGTTTTTCCATATCAGGTTCTAATTGTTGCTTCTTGACCTGCATCTTCTGTCATCTTATGAACTAAAGCCCAGCGTTCATCTTCTCCAGAGAATAAAACCTTCCATATTCCACCAGATAGCAGATAGTCTCTGGCAGTGTAAATCTGAGGAAAGAATCTGGGGATATAGCTGTAATCCTTCTATTCAAATCTCCTTTCAGTCATCAGAAGGACCCAGAACCTCCAGTTCCTAAGTCTGTGGTTTCTGAGGTGTGATCAGGCTCTATTATTCTGCCCTCCCCACTGCTCCCCATCATACTACAAGGATGGGTCTCAGCCTCATTCAGTTTTCTCTGTCAGTTACCATTCATTCACTCTTTCCATCTTCCAAATCTCTGTGGGTGTTTCTTCCTTGCCAGCCCAGCGTTTCTCATGATGTACTCTGCATATAAGTTAAATAAGCAGGATGACAATATACAGTCTTGATGTACTCCTTTTCCTATTTCGAACCACTCTGTTGTTCCATGTCCAGTTCTAACTGTTGCTTCCTGACCTGCATACAGATTTCTCAACAGGCATGTCAGATGGTCTGGTATACCCCTCTTTTTCAGAATTTTCCAGTTTATTGTGATCCACACAGTCAAAGGCTTTGGCATAGTCAATAAAGCAGAAATAGATGTTGTTCTGGAACTCTCTTGCTTTTTGAAGCACAAGCTGGAATCAAGATTGCCAGGAGAAATAGCAAAACCTCAGATATGCAGATGACACCACCCTTATGGCAGAAAGTGAAGAAGAACTAAAGAGCCTCTTGATGAAAGTGAAAGAGAAGAGTGAAAAAGGTAGCTTAAAGCTCAACATTCAGAAAACTAAGATCATGGCATCTGGTCTCATCACTTCATGGCAAATAGATGGGGAAACAGTGGCCAACTTTATTTTTTGGAGCTCTCAAATCACTGCATATGGCGACTGCAGCCATGAAATTAAAAGGCACTTTACTCCTTGGAAGAAAAGTTATGACCAACCTAGACAGCATATTAAAAAGCAGAGACATTACTTTGCCAACAAAGGTCCATCTAGTCAAGGCTACGATTTTTCCAGTGGTCATGTATGGATATGAGAGTTGGACTGTAAAGAAAGCTAAGTGCAGAAGAATTGATGCTTTTGAACTGTGGTGTTGGAGAAGACTCTTGGGAGTCCCTTGGACTGCAAGGAGATCCAAGCAGTCCATCCTAAAGGAGATCAGACCTGGGTGTTGATTGGAAGGACTGATGTTGAAGCTGAAACTACAATACTTTGGCCCCCTGATGCGAAGAGCTGACTCATTGGAAAAGACTCTGATGCTGGGAACGATTGAGGGCAGGCGGAGAAGGGGATGACAAAGGATGAGATGGTTGGATGGCATCACCGACTCAATGGACATGAGTTTGGGTAAACTCCGGGAGTTGGTGATGGAGGCCTGGCGTGCTGCAGTCCATGGGGTCACAGNCTAGTCCACAAAAGCAATGACTTTCTTCAGTTGTGCCATAGGCTTCATGGCTGCCCAAGTTTGTAAGTGCTTGGTGCTCCAGGCACTCCATCGCCTTGACCAGGAGCTGGCCACTTCCCTGAGGACTCTTTTTTGGAGATGAAGCTCTGAGATGTGCCTAATGCATTCCAAAGGCTTGGCCACCTCAGACTTTTTTTTTTTTTAAAGCAGTGTAAGTTCACAACAAATTTGAGAGGAAGGTACAGAGATTTCCTATATGCACACTGCCCCACACATGCATAATCTCCCCCAGTATCAATATTCTTTATGAACTTACATTGACGTACCATAATCACCTCCTTTCTGTAGTGTATATTATGATTCACTTGGTGTTATACATTTTGTGGACTGGACACATGTATAATGACATGTAGGTATTCATCATTATGGTATCATGCAGAGTATTTTCACTGCCTTATAAAACGTTTGTGCTCTGCCTATTCATCCCACCCTGATCCAAACCTTGGAAATATTTTTTCTCAAGGTATTTATTATCCTTGCAGAAACCTTTGATTAAGGTTTGGACTTTTGATAATATTATATAATATCTGTCAAATGGAATTGTTCTATAAGTACTTAAAAATAATAATTTGATTTAAAAAATATATGCAGTGATCACAAAATTAAAGAACAATTACTTGTTGTCTGTTAATATTCAAACTTACCTAACATTTTACGCCTACCTAGAACATATACCTTAACTAATGTATTCAGAATACTTTTTATTCTTTATTACTAGACAATATAAATAATATTTTAGAATACCAAATATACATGAACATAACATTCACTTTAGTTACATGGGAAACAATCTTTTGAGTATAGAATTATACAGCACTAGAGAAATACCAAGTTTTATTTTAGAATGAAAAACCTCTGGGTCTTCAATGTGTTTCAAACCTCCAGGGAGGGCAGATCAGTAAGTAAATCAACAGGGATGTGCAACTTCTAAAATGGAGAATTTGATCTGAATATTTTAGTGTGTTTCCCAATTTAACAAAACAGGATCTATCACAGATGTGATTGTGACAGTTCTCCAGACAGTTTTACTCAGAATTTATCATCTTTGTGATCCTGCACCCCACTCTACTTTAATGCCTTTTTCTGATTATTTTAAAGCCTTTTTCTTTCCCACAGTTGTTGCATAATTTCTTGGACAGCTTTAGAAACTTTAAAGAAGAAGGAAGCTAAATGAATAGATTAATGAGGGGCCTGTTTGTGGAATTCTTAGAGCTCCTTCAATGGCAGGTGTGATAAATTACACACATTATCATTGTGATGATCATGCAGCAAACTGTTATTAGAGCTTAATGTAGACTATCTCATTACACAAGAGCGACTTTGAATGTACTTAGCAGAAAACATAAACTGTTCACATAATTCCAGCTAAATGGGCATTTCTCTAGATCAAGAATAGGTTTTCACTTAAAAACATTAGCCATATTTACTGTCAAATGGCTCAGTTATATTTTACTCATGCATGGGAAAACCCATAAGTCTTCTGTACATTTAAAATAATGCTTAAATGTTTCTGTGTTTTAATGACCCAATTTTGTTGAAATTCATGCATTTGATATATTCCTTAAATAAAAGTTTTGTGAAAATAACAGCAATTCAATGCATAAAAGCAAATATGACATAAGACAGTGAGGAATTTTATAAGGAATAAATCACATAAATGATAAATAAGCAATCATATATGTTATAAATGTTATATCATCAATGTTGTGTTTTTTTGGTACTATAAGCCATTGTGTATTGAATTATAGTTTTAAAACCATATTTTAATATAGCATTATTTAAATCATCAGAGAATAGTTTTTGCTTATTTAAAATAAGGGAAATTTTGTGCAACATAGACCAACTGAAAATGAATTTAAGGCGTAAACTCCATGCTAATTTATTATCAGGAAGGAATGATGCTAAAGTGAAAACTCCAGTACTTTGGCCACCTCATGTGAAGAGTTGATTCACTGGAAAAGACTCTGATGCTGGGAGAGATTGGGGGCAGGAGGAGAAGGGGACGACAGAGGATGAGATGACTGGATGGCATCACTGACTCGATGGCCGTGCGTCCGAATGAACTCCGGGAGTTGGTGATGAACAGGGAAGCCTGGCGTGCTGCGATTCATGGGGTCTCAAAGAGTCAGACACGACTGAGCGACTGAACTGACCTGAACTGATACTCATTCATCCACTGTATATCCCCAATATGAGCACTGGATATCACCTCTATCACTCCACTCCAATGCTTCAATCATTTCCTACCTGGACTATGCTGCTACTGCTAAGCCGCTTCAGTCGTGTCCGACTCTGCAACCCCACAGATGGCAGCCCATTGGGCTCCGCCATCCCTGGGATTATCCAGGCAAGAACACTGGAGTGGGTTGTCATTTCCTTCTCCAATGCATGAAAGTGAAAAGTGAAAGTGAAGTCGCTCAATCGTGTCTGACTCAGAGACCCCATGGACTATAGCCTACCAGGCTCCTCTGTCCATGGGAGTTTCCAGGCAAGAGTACTGGAATGGGATGGACTATAGAAAAAGTCTTTTAACTGGTCTCCTTACTTCTGCTCCTGCCTTCATTACCCATCGAGTCATCATAATAAACATTCAGAAACATAAAATGGACCGCTTACTCACTAGAATAAAACACTTTAATGAATTTCCTCTGCAAAGAGAAAAAAAATATTTCCTCCATGGCCCCCAAGGCAAGCATAATCTTGTTCCTGTTGACCTTTCCAAACTCCCCTCTCACTGCTTTTTTCACCTCATTCACACTAGATTTTTCTCTATCTATTGAAAATTCCAAGTTTATTCTTACTCTCTATCCATTGAAATTCAGAATCTTTACCTTCATTGTTAACTTGGAAGGGTGTCTCTCTTGGTTTTTGTATGGCTGTCTCCTTCACTTACTTCTTAGGTCCCATAGATCATCTTCTTAACCAGCTATTTCCTTGCTAAGACTCATTACTGTGTTAGATTTGAATTTATTTAGAGCTGCTAGAGTCTCTGCAGCTGTAAAAGATTTAAGCAGTTTTTACTATATTCAGAAATAAAGGGATTCATTCTCTCTCTTTATACCTATATATAATTCAAATCTTAATAAACAGTGACATGAAATTCCCAAAATATCCACATATTTATTGAACTACATGAAAGCAATGTATGCACTGACTACATTAAGAAATAAGGGAAATGCCAGGAATACAAATTCATGCATAGGTCTAACCAATAATGCACCATTTATTTCTAAAAACATATTATTTTTTAAATTACCCTTTTTAAGCCTAGAAAAAAAAACTAAAGAAGCTAACAAAAATTTTTCTCTTCATCACATTATTATTAGCAGGCCTTTTTATTTGTTGCAGTTTCCATTATACAAGAAAACAGATGTTTCTGAACAGGTGTAAGTGGGTGGATTTGGAAACCTACAAACACTGAAAGCTTTTATGTCTCTTTCTTTTTAAGAAGGATAGAGAAGGAATGAAATTAGAGGGCCCATTTCTTTTAAAATTCTTTCCTGGCACCTGCTTTTATATTCTATTGCTATTTTCATTTTTCTTCCCCTAAACTAGTTGACCAAATAAATAATAATGAAATGCAGTTTATTTTTATTTTCTTCTTCAAAACTAAACTCCCCCAGAGGGAAAATACCCAGTTGNCACCTGCTTTTATATTCTATTGCTATTTTCATTTTTCTTCCCCTAAACTAGTTGACCAAATAAATAATAATGAAATGCAGTTTATTTTTATTTTCTTCTTCAAAACTAAACTCCCCCAGAGGGAAAATACCCAGTTGTCCAGCGATCTGTGCAATCATCTCACACTACCTATCCCATCTGTCTTTTCACTTCCATTCCCCTGTTCTACTTCAAGCTCTCAGTATCCACCCTGTCTTCCCCCACCCCTCCCCGGAGTATATAAAATAAAAAATTATAGAAAAGGAGAAATAATAACCATCCAAGTGGCAGACTGTAATGCTGTATATCTCTCTAAGTCATAGATACATCTTACAAGAAACAATCATAATCATCTAGAAATTTAAACCAGATTTAAAAATTTTACATAATGGATGCTTATAGACATTGCATCAAACAGTTGCAGAAAACCTACTCCCTTTAGGCACATGTATAATGTTCATGTGAATCAACTATTTCTGGACCTTGCGTCAATTTCAATGAATTTCACTGAATTGATTTTTTTTTAACTTTACAATATTGTTTGGTTTTGCCATACATCAACATGAATCCGGCACAGGTGTACACGTGTTCCCCATCCTGAACCCCACTCCCCACCCTGCCTTTTTTTGCAGACATTACTAAATGAACTTCATAACTAGATACTCTTTTTCTCACCATACTCTCTGAAGTAAGGTTTTAAACTGGAGATTTGATCNGAATTGATGCTTTTGAACTGTGGTGTTGGAGAAGACTCTTGGGAGTCCCTTGGACTGCAAGGAGATCCAAGCAGTCCATCCTAAAGGAGATCAGACCTGGGTGTTGATTGGAAGGACTGATGTTGAAGCTGAAACTACAATACTTTGGCCCCCTGATGCGAAGAGCTGACTCATTGGAAAAGACTCTGATGCTGGGAACGATTGAGGGCAGGTGGAGAAGGGGATGACAAAGGATGAGATGGTTGGATGGCATCACCGACTCAATGGACATGAGTTTGGGTAAACTCCGGGAGTTGGTGATGGAGGCCTGGCGTGCTGCAGTCCATGGGGTCACAGAGCCAGACACGACTGAGCGGCTGAAATGAACTGAACCTCCCTGCCACGAGAGCCTAACTAACCTGTTTTTGTTCCCTACAGGCTGCCGTGCACTCTAGTCCTTTACTATCATCTAAGAACCTTTCTTGAGGGACCAGATCTAAGCAGTATATTCAAGCCACCAGGCTACACTAAAGAGCACTGCCGAGCTCTACATTCCTCCTGGGTGAGCCATGTCTTCCTCTGCATCCCCAACTCTGCTCTTGATGTTCCCCTACTTACTTGTCTTTGTCTGTCTCCTCTCTTTAATTTTCCAGTCCTTCATGGACCTTCAAGATTAAGGTCAGATATCATCTCCAGTGCGAAACCTGCCTAGATCTTCCCTGTACATACTGTGTATGTCTCTGGCCTGACACACCCATGTAGATCACAGTGTGCTGAATTAATCTACTTGTACAGATATCTCCCTCCCTAGACAAGAAGTAAGCAGGCAAGGACCATCTTATCCAAAGTCCTGCCTCCAGTGTGGGGAAAACCATCTGGCACATAATAGGTGCTCACTGATACTGTTCAACTGACCCATTTCCACTAAGCTCCACGTTAGAAGCATCTTCATTCTCAAAGGAGTACAAAAAATACGGCTGTGTTTATTTGCCAACGTCCAAATAAGAAAGGCTAATCAGAGAGCACCAGGAAATGAAAACAGCCAGATGTTTTTCAGAGCAAAAGTCCAGGAACACAAAATAGCTTGCAACAGGGGTGATGTATGTTTTCCTAGTGATTCGAAATGAAGATATGCTTATTAAGGCAGAGAGAGAGATTTAACAGGTTTCTCAGCTATTGCTGCAATTTTAAATCCATTTAAGATAATTTTCTTTATCTTGAATCTATTTTTCTCAGTAACCAGGATACTTAACTGATTTGTACAAAATCCATTTGAAAAAGAAATAATCTAGTCTAAGCAAGGGCACACTCTAAATGAAAAAAGCGAGACACCACAAATCTAACAGAAGATGAAGCATCTGTTTGAGAAGCCAAGGAGGACTACTGACTTGAAAATAGGATTATTTCCCCCAGCATCTTGACTTTCCCACCAATTTCTCTTCTCTCTTTACCAAGGAGAAAACAAGTAATTCTTAAATCTGAGAGAACAGAACAAAGACCTCTCATAAACCAACCAAGATGCAAACAAACTGTTTCAAAGGTAAGAATCTCACACAAAAATTACATGTTGAAACAATCATAGGATGTACTTTCTCACCTACCAGCTAGGTACTGAAATGCTAGTTTGGGAAGGGTCAGGTAAAATTCTAATAGCAGCAGAAACTGCTATAAAGTTTCTGGAGGAAAACATCTCTCTGTGTGTCCAGAGCCTCCAAAAGTATTCCCACAGTGTGATCTAAGGATTATACCATTAGAAGTGTGGATGACCCATAGGGATGGTATGGGGAGAGAGGTGGGAGGGGGGTTCAGGAAGGGGAACACGTGTACACCCGTGGCAGATTCATGTTGATGTACATCAAAACCAATACAATATTGTAAAGTAATTAGCCTCCAATTAAAATATATAAATTTAAAATAATAAATGTATTTTTTAAAAAAAGAAGTGTGGATTAAGAAAGCAAATGTCTGGACTTCCCTGATGGCGCAGTAGATAAGAGTCCGTCTGTTAATGCAGGTGACACAGGTTCCATCCCTGGTCCAGGAAAACCCCACGTGTTGCAGAGCAACTAAGCCCGTGCATCACAACTACTGAAGCTCACGTGCTAGAGTCCTTGCTCCACAACAAGAGAAGCCACCAGAATGAGAAGCCTGGGTACTGCAATGAAGAGCAGGCCCGGCTGGCTGCAACTAGAGAAAGTCCCAGAGCAGTAATGGAGACCCAGCGCAGCCAAAAACAAATAAATAAAATAAATTTTTTTAAATGAAAATAAATATCAAATCAACATACAGAGAGACTTGAGAGCAGAGATATTCATCAGTGTTATTTATAATAGAGAAAATTAGAAAAAACCTAAATTTGTAACCATAGAAACAATGATCATAACTAATAACACCAGAAAATGCTTGTGAAATAATGTTGCATGAAAAAAGGATACAAAAAATATAGTTTCATAATCTGCATAGAAAAATAGACTCAAGGACAAGATGCTAAGATTTTACCAGTCACTGCCTCTAGGTCATGAGGTCATGGTAGTTTTTTTTTTTTTTTNGACTGATGTTGAAGCTGAAACTACAATACTTTGGCCCCCTGATGCGAAGAGCTGACTCATTGGAAAAGACTCTGATGCTGGGAACGATTGAGGGCAGGTGGAGAAGGGGATGACAAAGGATGAGATGGTTGGATGGCATCACCGACTCAATGGACATGAGTTTGGGTAAACTCCGGGAGTTGGTGATGGAGGCCTGGCGTGCTGCAGTCCATGGGGTCACAGAGCCAGACACGACTGAGCGGCTGAAATGAACTGAACCTCCCTGCCACGAGAGCCTAACTAACCTGTTTTTGTTCCCTACAGGCTGCCGTGCACTCTAGTCCTTTACTATCATCTAAGAACCTTTCTTGAGGGACCAGATCTAAGCAGTATATTCAAGCCACCAGGCTACACTAAAGAGCACTGCTGAGCTCTACATTCCTCCTGGGTGAGCCATGTCTTCCTCTGCATCCCCAACTCTGCTCTTGATGTTCCCCTACTTACTTGTCTTTGTCTGTCTCCTCTCTTTAATTTTCCAGTCCTTCATGGACCTTCAAGATTAAGGTCAGATATCATCTCCAGTGCGAAACCTGCCTAGATCTTCCCTGTACATACTGTGTATGTCTCTGGCCTGACACACCCATGTAGATCACAGTGTGCTGAATTAATCTACTTGTACAGATATCTCCCTCCCTAGACAAGAAGTAAGCAGGCAAGGACCATCTTATCCAAAGTCCTGCCTCCAGTGTGGGGAAAACCATCTGGCACATAATAGGTGCTCACTGATACTGTTCAACTGACCCATTTCCACTAAGCTCCACGTTAGAAGCATCTTCATTCTCAAAGGAGTACAAAAAATACGGCTGTGTTTATTTGCCAACGTCCAAATAAGAAAGGCTAATCAGAGAGCACCAGGAAATGAAAACAGCCAGATGTTTTTCAGAGCAAAAGTCCAGGAACACAAAATAGCTTGCAACAGGGGTGATGTATGTTTTCCTAGTGATTCGAAATGAAGATATGCTTATTAAGGCAGAGAGAGAGATTTAACAGGTTTCTCAGCTATTGCTGCAATTTTAAATCCATTTAAGATAATTTTCTTTATCTTGAATCTATTTTTCTCAGTAACCAGGATACTTAACTGATTTGTACAAAATCCATTTGAAAAAGAAATAATCTAGTCTAAGCAAGGGCACACTCTAAATGAAAAAAGCGAGACACCACAAATCTAACAGAAGATGAAGCATCTGTTTGAGAAGCCAAGGAGGACTACTGACTTGAAAATAGGATTATTTCCCCCAGCATCTTGACTTTCCCACCAATTTCTCTTCTCTCTTTACCAAGGAGAAAACAAGTAATTCTTAAATCTGAGAGAACAGAACAAAGACCTCTCATAAACCAACCAAGATGCAAACAAACTGTTTCAAAGGTAAGAATCTCACACAAAAATTACATGTTGAAACAATCATAGGATGTACTTTCTCACCTACCAGCTAGGTACTGAAATGCTAGTTTGGGAAGGGTCAGGTAAAATTCTAATAGCAGCAGAAACTGCTATAAAGTTTCTGGAGGAAAACATCTCTCTGTGTGTCCAGAGCCTCCAAAAGTATTCCCACAGTGTGATCTAAGGATTATACCATTAGAAGTGTGGATGACCCATAGGGATGGTATGGGGAGAGAGGTGGGAGGGGGGTTCAGGAAGGGGAACACGTGTACACCCGTGGCAGATTCATGTTGATGTACATCAAAACCAATACAATATTGTAAAGTAATTAGCCTCCAATTAAAATATATAAATTTAAAATAATAAATGTATTTTTTAAAAAAAGAAGTGTGGATTAAGAAAGCAAATGTCTGGACTTCCCTGATGGCGCAGTGGATAAGAGTCCGTCTGTTAATGCAGGTGACACAGGTTCCATCCCTGGTCCAGGAAAACCCCACGTGTTGCAGAGCAACTAAGCCCGTGCATCACAACTACTGAAGCTCACGTGCTAGAGTCCTTGCTCCACAACAAGAGAAGCCACCAGAATGAGAAGCCTGGGTACTGCAATGAAGAGCAGGCCCGGCTGGCTGCAACTAGAGAAAGTCCCAGAGCAGTAATGGAGACCCAGCGCAGCCAAAAACAAATAAATAAAATAAATTTTTTTAAATGAAAATAAATATCAAATCAACATACAGAGAGACTTGAGAGCAGAGATATTCATCAGTGTTATTTATAATAGAGAAAATTAGAAAAAACCTAAATTTGTAACCATAGAAACAATGATCATAACTAATAACACCAGAAAATGCTTGTGAAATAATGTTGCATGAAAAAAGGATACAAAAAATATAGTTTCATAATCTGCATAGAAAAATAGACTCAAGGACAAGATGCTAAGATTTTACCAGTCACTGCCTCTAGGTCATGAGGTCATGGTAGTTTTTTTTTTTTTTTAAACTTAAAAATTTTTTGGATTATGTTTCTGTACTATTTGTATTAAAATTTAAAAATTTACTTACTTTATTTTCATAATCAATAGCACTATTTACTGATTTTGTTTGTGTGTATATGTGCTTAGTCATGGCCAACTCTTTGTGACTCCATGGACTTTAGCCTGCCAGGCTCCTCTATCCATAGGATTTCCAAGTAAGATACTGGACGGGGTTGCCATTTCTTTCTCGAAGGGCTCTTCCCAACAGGGGTGGTACCTACATCTCCTGCATTGGCAGGCAGATGCATTACCACTGAGCCACCTGGGAAGCTTCATTTATTGATTACGGAGGAGACTCATGAGATAAAAGCTTCTCCACTAGTTACAAACAGCAGGAGATAATGTCATAGACATGCATTTACACTATAAAGCCAACTCTTCTGAGCGACTGAATTAGAACTTACTTGGTGGGACGATAATCCGGAATGGAACGATCCAGTGAAATTTTTTCACTGAGGTAGGAATTGTAGCCATACTTCTCATGGGGTCCCTTGGCTTTTTCTTCTTCAGCAGGGGAAAGGGTGGCAGGAAGGCCTCCTTTACCCCGCCCACCATAACCTTCAATGAGCCCAAGGGATTTGGATAAACCTAGAAAAACAGAGGGGGAAAAAAAGAGTTAGTTGAAAACCACCATACCAGGATATGTTACTCAGGCTAAAATACAGCTTCAGTGGAAATGTTAACATTACCTGGCATAGAAAAGATTATGTCCTCAACTTATCAATATTGGGAATATGCCCTGAGCACATTTAAACTGAGAGGAAGGGGACTTCCCTGGTGGCCACAAGTTGAGACTTCACGTTCCATTGCAGGGGACAAGGGTTGGATCCCTGATCATGGACCTAACATCCCATGTGCCTTGGGGGCACCAAAAAAAAAAAAAAAAACCTGCCAAGAAATGGAACCAATACTGTAGAAATTGAATAAAGACTAGAAATAATAATTAAAAATTAGATTAAGAGGAAAGTCAAAGCAATGACAAAGGTCCGTACAGTCAAAGCTATGGTTTTTCCAGTAGTCGTGTACGGATGTGAGAGCTGGACCATAAGGAAGGCTGAGCACCAAAGCATCAACACTTTGGAACTGTGGTATTGGAGAAGACTCTTGGACAGCAAGGAGATCAAACCAGTCCATCCTAAAGGAAACCAACCCTGACTATTCATTGGAAGGACTGATGCTGAAGATGAAGCTCTGATACTTGCGCTACCTGATGCAAACAGCTGACTCACTAGAAAAGACCCTGACGCTGGGAAAGATTGAGGGCAGGGGGAGAAGGGGGTGACAGAGGATGAGATGGTTGGATGGCATCACTGACTCAACGGACATGAGTTTGAGCAAGCTCCAGGAGATACTGAAGGACAGGGAAGCCTGGTGTGTTATAGCTCATGGGGCTGCAAAGAGTCTGGCATGACTGAGCAACAACCACAAAGGAACTCTGAGGTGTAGGGTTAAGGCTGGTCACGCTCAGAAAGCACCTCTCCTTCTTTTGGGGAACTAGGGTGGATAGGGTACCAGGATGGGGTCTATAAAAGGGAGAGACTGCCAAAAGCAGGGCACTTGTGGACCAAAAATGGGCAGAACAGGGCCTGTCATCCCTGCCCGATTTCCTGTCTTCATGAGCAATTACCACAAGGCTAGATATTCCAGGAGATGCCGGTAACAATGCAGAATAAGAACAGCCAGTAATAAGGAACTGCCAGACAGCAGGTGTTTTTGCTTCATTTGAACAGAGAATAATATACAGATTGATTTTATCATGAGTTTAAAGTGTGTAACCGTCTGACACTGTTCTATACCTAATGGTTTTATTTAAATCTCATCTAAATGGCAAAAGGAAATACAAAAGTGTTTGAGAATAAATCACAGAGAAGAAAAGCCCATAAGGGTGATAACCGTGCCAAGTAGAGTAGGAGGCCTCTGTAACAAGCTTCACTGAGCAATTGCAGGTTCCGGGGATGGTGGCAGCTTTATACCTATTGTTCCATTTATACGATAAACAGCTTGATGGGTAATTTTTAAATCCTACAGTTACAGGAGGTTTTATTTCTTGGCTTGAAAACTTTTGTTGTAAAGGGCTCTTATTCTCTTTCACTGTTTCAAATGTTCAGGCTACTCAGTACCCTCAGGTGTGCTCACATGCATGCACACACACACACACACAAATGCGCGCACGCGCGTACTTCATCCACAAAAGTCCCACTGCTGTCACTGGTAGGAAGACCATGGACCAGAGATGTCAACAGCATCCTCAGCTTTCATGATGGGCAGCCCACAGAGCCTAGGAGGATGCTGACCTTCCAGGAAAGCATTCCCAAGCAAGTTAAAGACGAGTAAGTCTGCTCTGATCACATGACAGTTCGCCATCCCATAATGGAAAGACCTGTAGTCTCTTTCTCACTCCTCTGAAACTACTAATTTATTTTCTGTGAAACAAAATCAAAAAGCAAACTTAACCAGGCACCTCGGGGTTGATCTCAAGTGAACATCATTTTTCTACCTAAGAATCTTTTCCGCTGTCCACTGTGTTCCTCAGGAACCCTGACATCTTTTCTGCCTGTCACCATCCAAACAGAGGAACCATCAACTGAGAACTGGATTACTCCAACACTTTCTACTTCCTGGTCTTTAACCTCTCATTCCACATCATTGTGAACCAACCATTCCAAAAACATCACCTTTGCTGTGCTCCAAAATCTACAGAAACTCTTCAAATGTCAAGGACAGACACCTGTGTTGGATTTTTAAATCACCCATGAAAGGACATTGCTAGTGGGAATGTAAAATGGTGCACTTACTTTGTAAAACAGTTTGGAAGTTCTCCAAAATGCTAAGTATAGTTGTACCATATGACCCAGCAATTCCATTTTTAGGTATATACCCAAGAAAAATGGAAAGATATGCCCACACAAAAACTTGTACACAAATGTTCAGAGAAGCATTATTCATACTAGCTAAGTGTCTATCACCTGACAGATGAATAAAACAAAATGTGGTTTATTTAGACAATGTGATAATATCTAGCAATAAAAATGAAATACAGACCTTCCTCAGTTTACAAAAGAGTTACATCTTGATAAATCCATCATAAATTGAAAATATCCTAGGTCGAAAATGCATTTAAAACATCTAACCTACAGAAGAGCATAGCTCAGACTAACCTTAAATGTGGTCAGAACCCTTACATGAGCCTTGTGTTAGCCACTCAGTCATGTCTGACTCTTTGCGGCCCCATGGACTGTACCCCACCGGGCTCCCCTGTCCCGGAATTCTCCAGGCAACAATACTGGAGTGGGTTGCCATGCCCTCCTCCACAGGATCGTCCCAACCCAGGGATCAAATTCACTTCTCTTATGTCTGCAGCACTGGCGGACAGGTTCTTTACCACTAAATACACCTGGGAAGCCCGATATATATGAGGTATAGAACATGACACAATTTTAAAAGATGAAAAAGAGATGATACTCTATGGGTTTTTCTTCTTGTTTCGTGCACTTTCACTCACTCATCCTGGGTTTCCCTTTCCTTGCCCAATATTTGCAGCCTTTTCTTGAAAGCCACAATCTCAGTCCTCTGAGGATTTCTGGCCAACATGGAACCCAAGGGTCAAGGAGGGAGGCTGGCCAATGGGACAGAATTGACCTCCAACATAACTCAACAGCTTTCATGGAAAACATCCAATTCTTCCGCTTATTTCATCTGTGGACTCCTTTTTCTCTCCTTGGCTATACAGTATCTCTTTTGCCCAGTCTAAATAGATATCTTCCATTCCCCAGTCATTAAATGCCACCTCAAAGATACAATGTACCTCAGCTGTTTGCCCAGCACCCTCCCATAGGCAGCCTTTCCAGTGCAGGCAGAGGAGCCGGGGAGGGAATTTATTACAAAGGGGCATAGGAATTAAGACTAGGAATGCAGGCTAATCCCACCAAGGACACTTAGGGAATGAAACCTCCCAGTGAGACTTTTTCCCCCCTTTCTGAGGCATTATTTCTTCCATCATGAAAGGCACCCACGTAGCAGTCTCAAAAAAAGATCATTCTCCAGAGTGCAATGTGACAACTACGAATTATATATTTTGTGGTCCATGAGCTCCCATTTTCCCCCCAATTGAATCTGTCAGAAAGGTTCAACAAAGCGGCAAAAATGTTCACTGGCATTTTAATGTGCTTACTTAGCAGGCCCCGGAAATGGCTGGCAACAACAAATACAAGTTCAAGTTCATCAACAAGACTCAGGTTGGTCTTTACTTGGCTGGGAAGAGATGCCACAAGGGCAAGTTGGAATGACTCCATGCACCCAGGGAACCTTCTTTTCTGAAAGTGCCTTGTGCTTTTTGGCCGGAAGCAACTGTAGCCACAGCAGATGGATGTGAACTTGTAGGCATGGAAGCCGCGACTGACAAAAAGAAAGAGGGGAACGAGGGAAGAGAATAGGGTGCTTGGGACTAGATTAGAGAGGACTTGGACTTCCTTGGTGGCTCAGATGGTAAAGCGTCTGTCTACAATGTGAGAGACCTGGGTTCGATCCCTGGGTCGGGAAGATTCCTTGGAGAAGGAAATGGCAACCCACTCCAGTACTCTTGCCTTGAAAATCCCATGGACAGAGGAGCTTGGTGCAGGCTACTATCCATGGGCTTGCAAAGAGTCAGGCACGACTGAGAGACTTCACTTTCTTTCTTTCTTTTTCTTTTTTTCTTCTTGTCCCTTAGGTGCTGCCTCCTGAGTTACTGTAGCCGAAGACTGCAAAGCCAATGGACGGTACTGGCAAGAAGTTGAAGGCGAGGAAGAAAGAAGAACAAATTGAGGTCAGCCATACCCTAGCACCTTTACTGAACATTCTTCGTGTTTCTCTCCACCCTGTTTCTCTGCTTCATGCCCCAGAAGATAAGAACTACATGGACAGTATCAAGGGTTCCCTTAGACTTCTGGCTTTGGGTTGGGCTTAACCACCAGGAGCTACCTTGAGAAGACTGATGGTCGAGAAGAGAGAGAGGTTGGGGTGTTTGGCCCCCAGCTCCCTCCACCCAGGTGTGGTTTGGTGGAGACTGCATTCTTCTGTGGCACAGTCGTGTTCAGACAGGCATCTCCCACGGTTAGTCTAGGGTTACAGCCAATCCCGTGTTCTGTTAATCATGCTCTCTTCCGGACCCTTCAGGCATTGGCATGGCAACTGCTTCTTCTGTTGCTAGACCTGGAGTCATACACCATTCCTGGCCATGCCTTTCTGATTTCCCTTAACTCTTCCCAAATCTTTGTAAATGTTTTGCTAAAATCTCTTCAGTCAGCCCTTCTGGGTGTGCCACTTGTTTCTGGCTGGGATATTGACAGATACAGCATCTTACTCACACCCACTGGAAGACTTCTCCCATGGTACCACAACTAGATACTCTCTTTAAGGGTAGGCATGTGGTCACCCTAGTGCCTGACCTATAGAAAGTTCTTAAGAGGGACTTTCCTGGTGGTCCACTGGCCAAGATTCTGTGCTTCCAATACAGGGGGCCTGGGCTCAATTCCTGGTTAGGGAACTAGATCCCACATGCTGCAACTAATAGTTCGTATGCAACAACTAAGAACAACAACAACAAAAAGTCCAAAAAAACCCCAAATGGTTGAGCATATGGATGAGTAGAAATGAGATCTGGAGACTGAAATTGGAGCCATCTATTATAAAGTGATGTCAAGAAAGAAAATGAAATACATGGTAGGGGGTGGGGGAAGACATCTACTAGGAGAAGAGAAGAGGGATTAAGACTACATATTACAGTACATTTATATTCATAAAGAAAAAGAGAGTTTACACTGATGAATGTCACAAGGAAATCAAGCCTGGAAAAGGCCATTTGGTTTGGCAGAGAAAAGGGCCCTGGTGACCTTGGAGATGGACATGCCAGCAACATAAGAATTTCTAGGGCAGTATTTTGTTTTCTGGCTGTAACCAACCAGAAACTAAAATGTAAAAAATTCTATCTGTAGAGGCAACAAATATTACAATGCATTTAGAACTTTAAACAATAAGAGGAAAACTATGAAATTTCATTAAATGGATGAAATAAAACACACATAAACAGCAGAGAGAGAGGTGGATTTTTACTTAAAAGATGGAATGTTACAAAGATACCATNTCTAGGGCAGTATTTTGTTTTCTGGCTGTAACCAACCAGAAACTAAAATGTAAAAAATTCTATCTGTAGAGGCAACAAATATTACAATGCATTTAGAACTTTAAACAATAAGAGGAAAACTATGAAATTTCATTAAATGGATGAAATAAAACACACATAAACAGCAGAGAGAGAGGTGGATTTTTACTTAAAAGATGGAATGTTACAAAGATACCATTACTTCTTCTTAATGTATGGATCTAATGTAATTCCAAATAGAATCTTTTTCTGAAACAGAACAAAAGGTTCTAAAATTAACTCAGAAGAACACAGAGGTGATAACACTTGGACATTTTGTTTAAAAAGAAAAACGAAAGGGGGGGGATGCCCTATCCAATATTAAGTTAAGAAATAAAGCAATAATAATTCACGTGATGTGGTGACTAGGAGGAAATATTACATAGATGCAGAGAGGTAAGGCTCTAAACTGTATCTCTCTTTCTCTCTCTCAAATAGCCATCCAATTTTCCAAACATTAATAAAAATAACCTCCACTTTTGGAATTTTAGAAATTCCTTTTTAATGCAGTCAACACCAAATTTCTGAGGATATGAGATGTGGATGAGGGAGCAGCTTCATCCATCTCACTCAGAGCCCAGAAATCCCAAGGTGCCCTGGCTTGATAATTTGATAACCCTCCAGCAAGAGTAAATCACTCTGCTCACTTCTATTTTCGGTTGGCCCAAGCTACAAAGGCTCCATAGTGGCAGCAAAAAGTAAAGAACCCAGGTTGTAAATCCACTCCCAGCTGCCTCCCCACCTCCCTCCATATGACTAAGGCCATCATTTTCTCCAGGGATACAGTTTAAACTGATGAGTTTACAGATAACCAGCATTATTCTTTCAGAAATCAGGACTCATAACAGACACACAAACTCCAGGACAGAGATGAAAACACAATGCAGTCTGGTGCCTTGTCAACTCATAAAGCTCCTCTTCATCTTGGTAGCCACAGCCTAGTGTCAGGGAAACCACACACACACACACACACACAGACACACACACACACACAGAGCCAAAGAGCCTAGCATGTTGCGTGGCCTTCTTCCAGAGGGCAAGCATGCGTTGTGGCGGCAGGGAGGGGGGCAGGTGGGTCTTGACAGAGGCCTTAATGCCTCCTGCAGATCACAGAGTCTCAGGGAGATTCCACATGATGCTAAAGCATTTGAAAAACTGACAAAACATACAGACAAATCAGGAAGTTGCAGCCATAAGCCATAAGTAGTGAGCAATAATTCCAGATTTATTCTTGGGATTCCATGTACTCTTGGGAGAGCGAGGGGACCACTCGTGGCTCGAGGAAGCCAA
>SJYW01040317.1:40753-52123 GCA_006410735.1 Raphicerus campestris
ATGTGGATGAGGGAGCAGCTTCATCCATCTCACTCAGAGCCCAGAAATCCCAAGGTGCCCTGGCTTGATAATTTGATAACCCTCCAGCAAGAGTAAATCACTCTGCTCACTTCTATTTTCGGTTGGCCCAAGCTACAAAGGCTCCATAGTGGCAGCAAAAAGTAAAGAACCCAGGTTGTAAATCCACTCCCAGCTGCCTCCCCACCTCCCTCCATATGACTAAGGCCATCATTTTCTCCAGGGATACAGTTTAAACTGATGAGTTTACAGATAACCAGCATTATTCTTTCAGAAATCAGGACTCATAACAGACACACAAACTCCAGGACAGAGATGAAAACACAATGCAGTCTGGTGCCTTGTCAACTCATAAAGCTCCTCTTCATCTTGGTAGCCACAGCCTAGTGTCAGGGAAACCACACACACACACACACACACACACACACACACACACACAGAGCCAAAGAGCCTAGCATGTTGCGTGGCCTTCTTCCAGAGGGCAAGCATGCGTTGTGGCGGCAGGGAGGGGGGCAGGTGGGTCTTGACAGAGGCCTTAATGCCTCCTGAAGATCACAGAGTCCCAGGGAGATTCCACATGATGCTAAAGCATTTGAAAAACTGACAAAACATACAGACAAATCAGGAAGTTGCAGCCATAAGCCATAAGTAGTGAGCAATAATTCCAGATTTATTCTTGGGATTCCATGTACTCTTGGGAGAGCGAGGGGACCACTCGTGGCTCGAGGAAGCCAATGCGACTAGAGAGACAGACGGGATATTTGATAAATGTGTGCAGATTAAATTATTAAATGTATTATTTAATTATGGAAAGCTCTAATAACTAAGATAGTGTATACACATGTGTGCATGTGTGTGTGTAATGAAATATTACTTGGTCATAAAAAGAAATAATGCCATTTGCAGTGACATGGATGAACTCAGAGATTATACTCAGTGAACTTAGATGGAGAGAGACACATACATGATATTATTCATAGGTGAAATCTGAAAAACTAGTACAATGAATTTCTTTACAAAAACAGAAATAGAGTCCTAGATGTAGAAAATAAACTATGGTTACCAACCAGGAAGATGGGGGGAAGGATAAATTGGGAGAGGGATTGACATATTGTGAAAGTCACTCGGTCATGTCCAACCTTTTGTGACCCCATGGACTATACAGTTCATGGACTTCTCCAGGCCAGAATACTGGAGTGGGTGACTGTTCCCTTCTCCAGGGGATCTGCTCTACCCAGGGATCAAAGCCAGGTCTCCCTCATTGCAGGCAAATTTTGCACCAGCTGAGCCACCATACACACTCCTATGTATAAAACAGGTAATTAATAAGGACCTACTGTATAGCACCTGGAACTCTACTCAATACTTGTAATTACCTATATGGAAAAGGAATCTAAGAAACAGTGGATCTAGGTACATTATAACGGATTCACTTTACTGTACACCTGAAACTAATTACATCATTGTAAATCAAATACACTGCAATAAAAATTAATTTTTAAAAGGACAGTGAGATAATGAAACAAGAAATGACAGGCAGATCAATGGAACAGAAAAGCCTGTCTAGAAATACTGACACAAGAGAGTGGAAGCACCATTTTTGAATACAACTGTTAGTTTTACAGACAAATTTTCATTAGACACAAAGCATTATACTAAGCACTTTAATTATATACATGTATATATATACTATTAATGTTAAATATACATGCTAACTATATAAATGTCTGCTATATCTATCTATCTAACTATAATATTTCAAATTCATTTCTCAAATTACCCCTAGTGCTAGTTCTCATCTATCTTTGGTTTATTTTTTATTTGTTTGTGGCAGTTTTTTCTTTAAGATCATTTTGATGTAGACCATTTTTAAAGTTTTTATTGAATTTGCCACAACACTGCTTCTGCTCTCTGCCTTGGTATTTTGGCTATGAGGCACGTGGGTTCTGTGCCTTGGTATTTTGGCTACGAGGCATGTGGGTCCCAGCTGCCAACCAGGGATCGAACTTGCAGCCCGACACTGGAAGGAGAAATCTAACCACTGAACCACGGGGGCAGAACCTCCCTTATCTTGGGACTCTGTTCCTTCCCTGTATCCCTTTTGTCACCAACCAGATTCAAAGGCAGGTCACCTCTTCCTTCTTCCTTGAGTTACTGCAGTTAACACATAACCCCGTGTCTTGCAAAGTGAGCTTTCTAACGTACACAACTGACTACTGCTTGCTTAAAATTCATTAGTGCATTCCTGCTGCCTACGGGGGAAAAAATCCCAAAAATTCTCATGTAAGATAAAAAGTCACTCACTAGCTGATTCCCTGCCCAGCCTCAGATTCCATTTCCTTCTCTGCTGCCTCCTTTTAGCTGTCCCACCCTCTTTGAGGCTTCCACACAGCCTCAGTGCCTCTGGTAGTCACCCTTGTTATTCTATACAACCCTGCAAACCCTTGCAGAGAGCTACCCAGCCCAGAAAATCAGGTGCCGCTCCTTGGTCAGAAATCTCAACCACACCCTTACTCCCGTCCTGTTACAGGTGTCCTCGGCTGTTCACTTACAAGGACACAGGCTTCCTGTGAACAGGAAGACAGCTCTTTGTCTTACAGATAGCCTGGCGCATACATGCACCTCATGTATGCTGTACACACGAATGAATGGACAGATAACCAAAAAGCAAGTGAATAAATGAGTAAGTGCAGGATAAGCTGGGCTGCCCAAATATATGACCAGGTTCTAGTGTTGATACAGAAATCTCCTGGAGACATGTCGGAAATGGGTAAACACTGCTTCACGGACTGATGTCAAATCATTATTGATTCCCCAGTTCATATACTAGCATGATGATCTTGACATCTGTTGACATCTCCATTATTATGCTGATTTTGACATTTTCTGTCCTGTATGCTCAGTGCTTCCCAGACATGATGGCCAAAGGTTATGTTAGTCTTAATATCTTCAATAAAGGCTAAAGAGTTCAGTTACATCAGTTGCTTCCTGATGGAAGAGAAATGAACAAATCATCCTCTAAGACAAATACCTTTAAGTCCCCTACACACAAACCAGTTCTGTTCTGAGAGCGCATTTTGTCAGTCCAGCAAAGTTAGCCTAGATATCCAACTAACACAATCAGCTGTATAGTACTGTACTGTAATAGGTTTATAATACTTTTCACACAAGTAGTACATTAAAAAACAAATACAAAAAATAAAGGATACATTTTAAATCTTATGGGATCCCCTGGTGACTCAGACGGTAAAGTGTCTGCCCGAAATGTGGGAGACCCGAATTTGATCCCTGGGTTGGGAAGATCCCCTGGAGAAGGAAATGGCAACCCACTCCAGTACTCTTGCCTAGAAAATTCCGTGGATGGAGGAGCCTGGTGAGCTACAGTCCACAGGGTCGCAAAGAGTCACACATGACTGAGTGACTTCACTTTCGTTTTCACTTTAAATCTTAATAGTACAGTACCTTGAAAAGTATGGTAGTACAACAGCTGGCATACAGGGGCTGGCATTGAGTGAACAAGCATGAAGAGTGACTGATTGGAGGAAGAAGGCGGGTGAGAGACGGTAAAGCTGAAGGATTGTCAGTAATAGGAAATGGAAGGCAAGCTGCAATTTCACGGACACCTGACATTGATGGAATGCACAGTCACATCTCTAAAAGTTCACAATTTGAAGGTTTGTATGTAGGGGGCTTACTGTACATGAAAAGATAGCCTACATCATTTGTCATCAGGGAAATGCAAATCAAAACCACAATGAGAGGTCACCTCACACCTGTTACAATGGCTGTTATCAAAAAGACTAGAAATAACATCTGCTGGCGATGCTGTAGAGAAAAAGGAACTCATGTTCACTGCTGGTGGGAATGTAAATCGGTGTGACCACTACAGAAAACAGTACAGAGATTCCACAAAAAAGTTAAAAATAGAGCTACCATATGATTTGGCAATTCCATATCTGGGTATCTATCTGAAGAAAATGAAAACAATACCTTGAAAAGCTAACTGCACCATCCTTTTCACTGCAGCATTATTTCCAATAGCCAAGATATGGAAACAGCCCAAGTGTCCATCAGTGGAAGAATGGATAAAGAAGCTGTGGTATATATATAAT
Organism: Raphicerus campestris; assembly: GCA_006410735.1. Classification (NCBI taxonomy): domain Eukaryota; kingdom Metazoa; phylum Chordata; class Mammalia; order Artiodactyla; family Bovidae; genus Raphicerus; species Raphicerus campestris. The sequence goes on from SJYW01040317.1 coordinate 44,884, forward strand.
ATATATACATAACGGGGTATTGCTGCTTCTGCTAAGTTGCTTCAGTCGTGTCTGACTCTGTGCAGCCCCATAGATGGCAGCCCACCAGACTCCCCCGTCCCTGCAAGAACAGTGGAGTGGGTTGCCATTTCCTTCTCCAATGCATGAAAGTGAAAAGTGAAAGTGAAGTCGCTCAGTCATGTTCAACTCTTTGCAACCCCATGGACTGCAGCCCACCAGGCTCCTCCGTCCATGGGATTCTCCAGGTAAGAGTACCGGAGTGGGGTGCCATTGCCTTCTTCGTAAGGGGGTATTAGTCAGTCATAAAAAAAGAATGAAATCTTGCAATTTGCAACAATGTGAAGGGACCTTGAGGGCATTATGCTAAACGAAATAAGTCAGAGAAAGACAAATACCATATGATCTCTATCATACATGAAATCTACAAATGGAAATCAAGTGTATTCAGGGTGGTATGGCCATAGACTGAAATCTACAAATACACACATACTTATCAAGCTCACTGATGCAGAGAACTGACTGGTGGTTGTCAGAGGCAGAAGGCAGGGGGTAGAAGAAATAGGTGAATTGTTTTTGTTTTATTTTCTGGTTTAAATCAATTGAATTTTTAAGAAATGTGTCGCTCGGCTTCTTCTATTCAGTGGTCCTACTTCTCTCTNATTCAGGGTGGTATGGCCATAGACTGAAATCTACAAATACACACATACTTATCAAGCTCACTGATGCACAGAACTGACTGGTGGTTGTCAGAGGCAGAAGGCAGGGAGTAGAAGAAATAGGTGAATTGTTTTTGTTTTATTTTCTGGTTTAAATCAATTGAATTTTTAAGAAACATGTCGCTCGGCTTCTTCTATTCAGTGGTCCTACTTCTCTCTTCTACACCTGTCATGCAATAATTACACTTCCATGTCATTTTCAAATATTTCAAGGCATTATCATGACCTGTCTTCATTTGTGTCCAGACTAAACATATACATTCCTTTGACCACCTTTATATAACCATGTTTTCAAAACTTCCCTGATACTTAGTCTCCTTGGGCTACTATAACAAAATACTAAAGACTACGTGGCTTAAATTAGGGGTCTTAAACCTCTGGGATCTAACACCTGATGACCCAAGGTGGAGCTGGTGTAATAATAATAGAAATAGAGTCCATGATAAATGTAATGCACTGGAATCATCCGGAAATCATCTCCCCAACCAGGTCCATGGAAAAAATGTCTCCCATGAAGCTGGTCCCTGGTGCCACAAAAACTGAGGACCACTAGTTTAAATAATAGACATTTGTCAGAATTCCAGAGGCTGGGAAGTTCAACATTAAGGGGCCAGCATGTTGGGTCCTTGGTGAGGGCCTGCAGACAGCCACTTTCTTGTTGTGTCCTCACATGACCGAGAAGGAGCAAACTGTGTGTCCTTTCTTCTTCTTATAAGGGTATTAATTCCACCGGGGGACCCGACCCATGATCTCATCTTGCTCACTGTCATTGTACAGTTTCTAAGTCGTGTCTGACTCTTTGTGACCCCATGGACTGCAGCACACCAGGCTTCCTTGTCTCCACTATCTCCTATAGTTTTCTCAAGTTCATGTCCACCGAGTCAGTGATGCTATCTAACCATGATCTCATCTAACCCTATTTAATTCCAAAAGTCTCCACCTCCTAACATCATCACATTGGGGGTTAGGGTCACAACATATGAACTGGAGGGGTAGAGGGAACACACACTTTCATTCCATAACAGATGGCCATCCACTGCTGGATTCTGTCCCAGAAGACAAAGCGATGACTAATAAGTCTCTCGACATGTGCTCCCCACCCCCGGAGCCAGAATCCTGGAAGTACATTTCTGCCCATTATCCAAACTGCTCATGCAGCCTTTATAGTTCCAAGAGATATGAATCACTGTTATTTGCTTGAAGTCCCTTTGGAACAAACTGTCTATAAATTTTCAAACTGCAGTTTTATTCAAAATGGCATGTCTTACACGTATTATGAACTCTAGACTTCCTGGAATCTTTCTACAAAGATCATTTAATTTGAGCCTAAGAATAGCCCCGTACACAGTCATCATATAGGAGAAGGGAGGCCCAAAGAGGATGAAGAATGTTCTTTAGGTCACTTAAAGTAGCAAGGGGTGGATACAGATCCTGGGTTTCTGTATACCAGGCTGCCAAGCATGCCTTAATGAAATGCACTCTCAGATTTCATGCCACTGTGATGAAAAGGATCAAAAAGTCCTGAATCCCACTCTCGATGCCAAGCAAACTCTGGCATAAACAACCCCCTGTGTGTGGAGGTGATAAATAAATGTCTTTGGCCTGGCCCAGGCTCAGGCTGACGCATCTGCCTGAGTGTGGAAGTGAAAAGAGTATTTCTAACAAAATAAAGAAAAGTTTGGCAATTTTCAGGATTGCTCAGAGCAGATGGATGAAAGACCCTGGCTTCGCAGGTTAACTGTGTCACTTAGCCGCACATCACTTACAAAACTACACAAAAGGAAAATAAAGCTGGCCCAGGGCTGCTTAGGAAACATGCTGAATTGAAGAAAGCCCTCTGCCACAACCTAAGAAATCTGCTGGCGTCAAATGCACACAAGACTCTGCAGACCAGGCCACCTGCCACATTCACTCAGCACCTGTTGGGTCTGATGGCTTTCAGAGGAAATTCCTCTCCTCCCCTCTCATGTCCCAAGCCCACCTAGGATTTTACTCCTAGCAAGGGGGTTAAAGAGGAGAGAGAGAGGGCAGTGAACATTAGCAACACTAACCTTTACCACATTCTGCAAAAAGCATATAATTTTAAAATAGCGTATGTGTAGATCCACATGACACTGTGTTCATATCAGAGAAAGTAAATTATGAATTCAGTAAATGATAAGGAAGAGTAAGACAAACAAGAATGAACCACCAAATGTCGCTACTTCCTTCACCCACCAAAATTATCAGTATCACTATCTTTCAACATACACAAACACACGCACACCCCACCATCACGCTCATCACTACCGTCACTATCACCTTACCACCATCACCACCACCACCAGCATTCCTAATAAACTATTAGAACTCTAAAATAAGATACGTATGCTATTCAGAAGCACCACAAGTTTGAAAAACACACATCCGGTTTCTCACAAAAAGACCCTATGACAAGATTCCATTTACTTGTAAGGGAATTTTTTTCTCCTCTCCTTTAAGCACATCCCCAAGGTAGTACCTTGGACTTTTGTTCAACAAATATAGACTCTCTGTCCCCCACACCCCTGGGAGGAGTACCCATCCCACCTCATTAACATTAAGCCTAACCATCTGGCTGGGCAGAGCGTACTTCCCCACCCTTAACTCTAAGCTTGATCATAAGGCTTGCTTAGGCCAAAAAGGGACTCGTGGCTGTGACATCAGTAGGGGCTTGACCTGTGCTTGCACTGTTGGTCTTGGTCTCTTCAACTTGGTATCATCATAATAACATGCTTTGAGTGGCCCACTGGTCCAAGGAAGGGAAGAGACACATAGGGTAGCTGGATCCAATGTGTAGCTTAGAACCAAGCCCAGCCAAACTCAGCACAGATCAGCCAAACCTCAATTTATCTGAAAACACACAAGAGAAAGAAAAGCTTCAAGAATAGCTCCCTTTCACATTTCTGGCCTGATTAACGAAGACTGCTGGATATTGGTGCCACTAAGTACGATGGAGAAACAGGGGGAAAAAGATTTNAGCTCCCCCACCAGTAAATATGAACTGACCAAACACACAAACACCTGAACTCTCCGGATCACGTAGGGCCACTCTGGTCCTTTTCTTAATGCAATATACATCCTCCACATTTGTGTCAGAATGGAGTCCAGCCTCATTCTAAAAACCTCCAGAGGTACAAACTCACTGGTGAGCCAGCCCTCAAAACAGCCTCTGCTTCAGGGGGCTCATTTCTATGTTCTCTAAAGAGTCAACATTAGCCTCATGGTGATATCTTCCACATCTTAGTCTTAATACTGCCTGTGAACACACGGGAAAGGCCAGTTCCCCAGAGCTCCAGAGCTGTCCATGCCGCCGCGATCCCTCAAGCTCAAGACATTCCCTGATGAGGATGGATTTCTCCGTCTTCACTGTTCTCCAATTCACCTCTCCTGCTCCTCCCTGGTTCCATATGTCTATGCTTCTTCCCTTGCTAGAGTTCTCAGATGAGAAGAACAGGCTGAGTAGATGTCAGCATTCCACAGGGAAACAGACACCTGTCTCTCGTGGTGGGTAGGAGACCTGCCCAGCTCAGCGTGGAGGCTGCAGGTTTATGCAGGTGAGGCAGCAGCATGGTTTGCAGGTTTCACTAAAGGAACATGAAAGAGGCAAGAAGAGACCAAAAGAAAACANACAGACACCTGTCTCTCGTGGTGGGTAGGAGACCTGCCCAGCTCAGCGTGGAGGCTGCAGGTTTATGCAGGTGAGGCAGCAGCATGGTTTGCAGGTTTCACTAAAGGAACATGAAAGAGGCAAGAAGAGACCAAAAGAAAACAGATATACTTCCAAGCCCCAGCTACTCTCCACTTCTTAGAAAAGAACCTTTAGAGCCAGAGTTTGAGGAAAATAATCTATGAAAAATACCCTGAATGTATTGCTCTTGGCTTGGGAAGACCTAGAAGCCTTGGAGAGATTAATGACCTACAGAACATGTCTATTCTGATAGGCCCCAACACTGAAACGCCAGTGTTCTTTTCCAAAGGGCTGCCATGAATGGAGAAGGAAGGAGTGCTTCACACTGCTCCTGTTTCTGGCATCTGGAACACTCTCCCCAGCAAATCAAGGACTTCTTAACCCCAAGCCAGCACCAGAACTTTTGGGAGATCTGAGGCAACACCTGCCCAGGCGTGGGCGGCATCACCAGCCTTTCCTCCCTGCAGAGGAGGTAGCCAGGTAAGATGGTGCTCCAGCCTTGGGCTGGAAGAGCGCTTTCACTTGGGATATATTTCCTCATATTGCTCCATTTGGCAAAAATAACAAAAACAGAGCCAAAAGTCAAGAATGGGGAGAATGATAACTGAGAAATGACAAAAGGAAACCATGGATCAATACTATGTGGGTTTCTAATCTAAGGCAGGTGTGGGTGGGTGTGGCCTGAGACAGCAGATACTGTCTTAAGGTGGTGAGCCTTGAGAATGGCCAGCTGCTCCCACCTAGTGGAGCTCCAGGGACCACAGTCAGGGACCAGTCCAGCCCATTCTGTCCTCGCTCTGGTTCTGATCCACAGCATCCTCCTGGGCCCCAGATGGCCTGTGAGGCTCTTGGCTTCCCTTGGTTTCTGCCCTGGTTCCAGCTGCAGACACGGCAGAAAGACTAGTTACTCGGCAGAGATCCTGCCGCTGAGCTGGACTCAGTGCTTCTGCCCAAGGCTGGTTGACCGCATTACTTGATAAGGGGCTGGCTTCAGGTAACCCCCAACAAGTCCTGGGGCAGGAATTTGGGGTGTGGCCCTAGGGGAGACCCCACATGTGGTCATATAACAATAACTTCAGTGATCTCTCTTTTTCCCTGTCTTCTTTTTTGGCCATGGCACGGCATGTGGGATCTCAGTTTCTGGATGGAACCCACGGCCCCTACATTGGAAGTGTGGAGTCTTAACCACTGGACCAGGGAAGTCCGTCTCTCTCCCTCTTGAACGCTCAGAGCCTCCATTTCTTATCCTGTAAAGAAGGAATAAAGACTATAAGCTCATTTGACAGACGCACCAAGAGGATAGCATAGCGCTTGGCAGACAGCAGGGGCTCCACAGTGAAGGATGTTCTTGTATAACACTGGTTGGAAAGTACCATCATGTGGCTATTTTTGAAAACAGTTCAACAGTTCCTCAAAGGTTAACACAGAGTTACCATATGACCCAGCCACCCCACTCCTAGATGTACACTCTCAAGAAATAAAAACATTTCTCCCACGAGCACTTGCGCACAAATGCTCACAGCAGCATTATTTACAACAGTCCCAAAGAAGAAATAGCTCACATATCCATCACCAACTGAATAAAGAAAATGTGGTGCATCCATAAAATGGAATGCTTTTTAGCCATAAAAAAGAATGATCATTGCACAATATATACATATAGTGAATCACTATGCTGTACACCTGAAACCAATATAATGTCACATGTCAATTATACCTCAACAAAATAGAGGTTCTAAAAAGGATGAGACAGGTAATATTATTCCCACTTCATAGAGAAGACTTTGGGGATAAGAGCTCATCAGCAACAGAAATTCAATGTGTATTTCTTGCCTCCTACCAATCATTTTGCCCAAATAATTGAGTTTTTTCAGTGTGTTTCTTGCAGATATAATTCTTTAAGAACACAGACACTTATTTTGTATTTCCCTGAATATCTGGACCATTAAAGGTGTAAAGTTAAAAAAAAAAAGAAAGAAAGAAAGGAACGTAGTATTGATACACACTATTACATGGATAAATCGTGAAAACAAAATGCCACGTTAAAGAAATCAGACAGAAAATCAAATATATTGTATGGCTGCATTATACGAAATGTCCCCAATAGGCAAAAGCATAGAGAAAGAAAAACAGAATTAGTGGTGACCAGGGGAAAGGTGGAACATGAGTTGCTAATGGTTATGAAGTTTGTTTGGTGGGGCGGGGTGGGGGTAGGGGGCTGATGTAAACACCCTAGAATTAGCAAATGCTGCTTTGTATATTTTTAAAGGGTGAATTTAAGGCATGTGAATTATATCTTTAAAATAATAGAAAAATAAAATAATAAAAATAATCTGCAGCAAAAAAAAACCCAAACCCTAGGCTGGTCAAAAAGTTTCTTTGCTTTTTTTTTTTTTAAGATGGGATGGAAAACCAAACGAACATTTTGGCCAACCTAATAGTATTGGATGACAACCCAAAGTATAAAATGAGAGTTCGTAGTGATATAAAGGATTGAATAGATAGATACAAAAAATACAAAAGAACACAAATGAAACCCTTGAGAGCTCTGTGATGCAACACACAGGCCTGAGTCCTCCCCGGCCCGCAGGACTGACCCTGGCTTGTGGCTCTCTGGCCCTCCTCCGTGACCGCCCAGCTCAGGCCACCTCCCTGCCCACTGCACCTCGGACACACAGACACCTTCCCACCTGCAGGCCTTTTCCTGAGCTGTTCCCTCTGCCTGGAGGGCTCCCGGCCAGGTCTCTGCAGGACCTGCCCTCCCCCACCTGCAGTGCCCCTGTGTTGCCAACCACCTCCCAGAAGAGCCACCCCT
>SJYW01040317.1:52299-101805 GCA_006410735.1 Raphicerus campestris
ATTCCTCTTTCCTCAACTTTCTTGTGCTCACATTAAAGTTTTATGATCATCAAGCCCAGAGCAGCTTCTCTGGGCCCTAACACAGTTGCCTGAGACTAACACAACAAAGGTCTTTGCTTCTTTCACTACTGGGACACAGAGATGTCCAATATATGAGCTCCAACGCTCCATCTCCCTACCCACCTATTTCTCCATCTATCTGTACATCACCCACCTAAAACTTCCTTCTGCTTCCTTTCCTCTGCACAGTTCTCTAACTTTCTCCTGCCTAATAAGTTGCTGTGCCGCTCAGCTGTGTCCAACTCTATGTGACATTATGGACCGCAGCCCACCAGGCTCCTCAGTCCATAGAATCCAGGGGATGTTCCCAACCCAGGGATCGAACCCATGTCTCCTGCATCTCCTGCACTGCAGGTGGATCCATTACCACTCAGCCACCAGGGCCGCCAGCCTAAGAAGTTACTCTTGCCAAATAAATTAGAAGCTGTTTTGTGTCATGATCTCTCACATACAGTTTTCTATTCTTCAGGAATAATGACTATAAACTTTCCCATTCCACTGTCTGCAGAGTCATAAACTACAGACAAAAATTGTATTTCGGTTGCATTTTATTTTATAAAGGTAGAAAAACTCACAGTCCCCAGGAAGATGAAGGGCATTACCCGCCTCACCCCTGCCTATGATAGCTAATCATGAGCTAAAATTAAATTACCTTTTTCAAAATCCATTAGGGGGGGTTAGATTTTTTATCAAGTAGACAACCTGCGGATCTCCTCATGAATTTTCCCGACATTTCGCATGACAAAGCATCCCCTCTAATCCCTTCCCAAGGCTAACAGCGACAGCAATGCAACCCTTCACATTTAATTTCCTTTTAAAACCAGGTTTCTAAAGGGGCTCTGCATCCACAATAGTTGCTCTGGAAGAAAGCCAAAGAGCCTCCAACCCAATATGTAATCATTGTCATGCAAATTGCCTTCGGAGAAAGAAACTCTGAGTCAATCTGCATTTTCTCCCCGGACTAGCTCGCTCTCTCCCCTCATTAGCTTTGACTGAGCTATAGTTCACCAGATTTTAAGGTCAAAGAGTCTCCTTTGCAGAGTATTCACCTGATACATGGAAGTTTGTTTTTTTTTTCCCCCCGAAACTGCTTTCATTCTTATCGTTATATCCTAAAGAGAAACGAGCACAATGGATCCTTGTTGCCCTGGACTGTTGGCCAAGCTGTGGAAGGATCTTTACTCCTACATCATTATCTTTTCTCATTTAATCTCTCCAATGTCAACTTCCTGGAAAAAAGTCATTCCAGGCACTCAGATGGGTGTGTGTGTGCTAAGTCACTTCAGTTGTGTCCATCTCTTTGTGACCCTATGGACTGTAATCCACTAGGTTCCTCTCTGCCCATGGGATTCTCCAGGCAAGAATATTGGAGTGGGTTGCCATTTTCTCCTCCTGGGGATCTTCCTGGCCCAGGGATTGAACCTGTGTCTCCTATGTCTCCTACACTGGCAGGCGGGTTCTTTACCTCTAGTGCCACCTGGGTACCTGGAAGGAAAAAGCATCCTGAAATATAGCCTTGCTCTCCTGGAAGCTACAGTATGGACAGGAAGCTGAGATGCATCCACATGGCTTCCTTCAGCGGTCAAAANTAAGTTGCTGTGCCGCTCAGCTGTGTCCAACTCTATGTGACATTATGGACCGCAGCCCACCAGGCTCCTCAGTCCATAGAATCCAGGGGATGTTCCCAACCCAGGGATCGAACCCATATCTCCTGCATCTCCTGCACTGCAGGTGGATCCATTACCACTCAGCCACCAGGGCCGCCAGCCTAAGAAGTTACTCTTGCCAAATAAATTAGAAGCTGTTTTGTGTCATGATCTCTCACATACAGTTTTCTATTCTTCAGGAATAATGACTATAAACTTTCCCATTCCACTGTCTGCAGAGTCATAAACTACAGACAAAAATTGTATTTCGGTTGCATTTTATTTTATAAAGGTAGAAAAACTCACAGTCCCCAGGAAGATGAAGGGCATTACCCGCCTCACCCCTGCCTATGATAGCTAATCATGAGCTAAAATTAAATTACCTTTTTCAAAATCCATTAGGGGGGGTTAGATTTTTTATCAAGTAGACAACCTGCGGATCTCCTCATGAATTTTCCCGACATTTCGCATGACAAAGCATCCCCTCTAATCCCTTCCCAAGGCTAACAGCGACAGCAATGCAACCCTTCACATTTAATTTCCTTTTAAAACCAGGTTTCTAAAGGGGCTCTGCATCCACAATAGTTGCTCTGGAAGAAAGCCAAAGAGCCTCCAACCCAATATGTAATCATTGTCATGCAAATTGCCTTCGGAGAAAGAAACTCTGAGTCAATCTGCATTTTCTCCCCGGACTAGCTCGCTCTCTCCCCTCATTAGCTTTGACTGAGCTATAGTTCACCAGATTTTAAGGTCAAAGAGTCTCCTTTGCAGAGTATTCACCTGATACATGGAAGTTTGTTTTTTTTTTCCCCCCGAAACTGCTTTCATTCTTATCGTTATACCCTAAAGAGAAACGAGCACAATGGATCCTTGTTGCCCTGGACTGTTGGCCAAGCTGTGGAAGGATCTTTACTCCTACATCATTATCTTTTCTCATTTAATCTCTCCAATGTCAACTTCCTGGAAAAAAGTCATTCCAGGCACTCAGATGGGTGTGTGTGTGCTAAGTCACTTCAGTTGTGTCCATCTCTTTGTGACCCTATGGACTGTAATCCACTAGGTTCCTCTCTGCCCATGGGATTCTCCAGGCAAGAATATTGGAGTGGGTTGCCATTTTCTCCTCCTGGGGATCTTCCTGGCCCAGGGATTGAACCTGTGTCTCCTATGTCTCCTACACTGGCAGGCGGGTTCTTTACCTCTAGTGCCACCTGGGTACCTGGAAGGAAAAAGCATCCTGAAATATAGCCTTGCTCTCCTGGAAGCTACAGTATGGACAGGAAGCTGAGATGCATCCACATGGCTTCCTTCAGCGGTCAAAATACAGACTCCCTGAAAATAACTTTTAGGATGATTCGGTGAACTGAGAGATCCATATAGGCTTAGAATAACGTTTTCATAGTCATAATATTCAAGGATAGTAAGAAATGATGGCCCTAGTTCAACAAGTGGAAAAGTCTGCAGTGCTCCCTAGCATGGATTCTTGAGTTGAGATTTTATCAGTCTTTCTTTGGGGAAGCCCTTACCTGCCATGTTCAACAAGCATGGCCAACACGTGTCCCACTAAGAAGCCGAGGTAGGAAGGGAGCTGTGGGTGGGTGGAGGAGACATGTGAAAGGGCACAGCAAGTGGAACAAAGGAAAAGATTCATTCCTGCCTTCAACCAATATAGGTTTATTGAGCATCTATTATGCTCCAAACCTAGAGCTTTAGCCACAAGTAAAACAGACACAATTCCATCTCACGCCTCTTACACCCTAAAGGCTTGTTTGTGGTTTAGTTGCTAAGTAGTGTCTAGCTCTTTTGTGACCCCGTGGACTGTATGTAGCCCACCAGGCTCCTCTGGCCATGGGATTTCCCAGACAAGAATACTGGAGTGGGTGAGCCATTTCTTCCCGACCCAGGGATTGAAGCTGAGTCTCCTGCATTGCAGACAGATTCTTTATAACTCGGCCACCAGGCAAGCCCAGCCTAAAGGGGCAGATGAATATTAAGCAACTAATTACACAAGGGAGTGAAAGTCGCTCAGTCGTGTCCGACTCTTTGCGACCTCATGGACTATCCAGTCCATGGAATTCTCCAGGCCAGAATACTGGAGTGGGTAGCCGTCCCCTTTTCCAGGGAATCTTCCCAACTCAGGGATCAAACCCAGGTCTCTCACATTGCAGGCAGATTCTTTACCAGCTGAGCCACCAGGGAAGTCCAAGAATACTGGAGTGTGTAGCTTATCCCTTCTCCAGTGGGTCTTTCTGACCCAGGAATTGAACTGGGGTCTCCTGCAGTGCAGGCAGATTCTTTACCAGCTGAGCTACCAGGAAAGCCCCTAATTATACAAGTAACTCTTTTCAGTTAAGCAAAGTGCAACAGGTGAGGAGGATGCTATGCTAAAAGAACAGGTAGCATGCCCTATACCTGCTGTTTTATGTTGAAGTCTCAATTCCCAGGAACTCAGAAGGTATTTGCATTTGGAGAGAAGGGCTCCAAAGAGGTGATTAAATTAAATAAATAAAGCTGTGAAGATGGACCCTAATGCAGTCTGACTGGTGTCCTTTAAGGAGAGGAAGAGACATGAGGGGAGGGCATACAGAGAATGCAGATGTGAAGAGGGCGGCTGTCTGCAAGTCAAAGAGAGAGGCCTCAGGAGAAGCCAACCCTGCCTGCACCTTAATCTCAGACTTCCAGCTTCCCGTGAAGAGTTACATTTCCGTTCTTTAAGCCAGCGGTCCCTAACCTCTGGAATCTAATGCCTAATGATCCAAGGAGGAGCTAATGTTAAAAAAAAAAAACAAAAAACAGTGCATAATGAATGTAATGCACTTGAATCATGTTGAATCCATCCCCCAACTGGTACATGGAAAAATTGTCTTCCAGGAAACAGGTCCCTGGTGACAAAAAGACTGAGGACCACTGCTTTTAGCCACCCAGTCTATGGATTTTGTTAGAGCAGCTGTACATGATCACAGACAACTCTGCTAAATTTTCCACGACTTTTTATCACCAGTAATGTTGAAGTAGGAGTTAACATCAAGATTTCTATCTGGGTACACAAGTGNAAAAAAAAAAAAAAAAAAAAGATAGGGCCAGATTTTAAGAACAACTGCTAACAATGTCACTCCTGTGAATTTCCAGGACAGAGTCTGCCATACTAAAGAAAAGAAAAATGCATTCTTGCAGTGGGGTCAGCCTGGAAGAGAAAAGGGAAATTGTGGTACTTCAGCCTGGAACTGGATTTGATCTACAACTTGACTTCCCTGGTGGCTCAGATGGTAAAGCGCCTGTCTACAATGTAAGAGACCTGGGTTCAGTCCCTGGGTTGGGAAGATTCCCTGGAGAAGGAAATGGCCACCCACTCCAGTACTCTTGCCTTGAAAATCCCATGGATGGAGGAGCTTGGGGCAGGCTACTATCCATGGGGTCACCAAGAGTCAGGCACGACTGAGCGACTTAACTTTCACTTTTACTTTAAGGAGCGTCACCCCAGGAAGAAAGAAGTGGGGTCAAGTTTTGCTAATATATAAAGTTTTATATTTGCATCTACTAATTGACTAATCCTGGGAGCAGGAGTGTGAAAAAATAGATAAATAAACCTATCTTAAGAAACCAGCGAAATTAAATTGTGCTCAAAGCTTTTTTTGCCAAATCGGATTATGCTTGATAGGAGAAAAATAATGAAGTTGGGGATTAAGGTATTTAATTCTAAATATCCATACACTTGGATCTATATCTTCATCTACTTCTATCACAAACTTCTTTTTCTGTTTGTTTCCCCATTGTATTCATCTGAAAATACCACACAGACTGGGGGGCTTATACAACAGAAATGGACTTTCTCACAGTTCTGGAGGCCTACAAGCTCACAATCAAAGTGCCAGCATGGCTGGCTTTCCTGAGGACCCTCCTTGGTTTGGAGATGGCTGTTTTCTCCCTATGTCCTCATATGGCCTTCCCCCTGCATGTCTTTGTCTTAATCTCCTCTTCTTATAAGGACACAAGTCAGGTTGAGGTAGATTAGGACCATCTTAATGGCCTCATTTTAACTTAATTACCTCTGTAAAGACTCTATCTCCAAATACAGTTGCTCAGTTGTGTCTGACTCTTTGCAACCCCATAGACTGTAGTTTGCCAGGCTCCTTCTGTCCATGGAATTCTATAGGGAAGAATATTGGAGTGGGTAGCCATTCCCTTCTCCAGGGGATCTTCCCAACCCAGCCTGACCCAGGGATCCAACCCGGGTTTCCTAAACTTCAGGCATTAGAATCTCTACCTTCTCAAAAACCAAGGAAGCTCTGTATTCTGAGGTACTTTGTGTTAGAGCTTCAACATATGAATTTTAGGGGGGCATAGTTCAGTCTGTAACACCCACAGAAGAAAAACACTGAATTTCTAAGCTTAAAATGATGAACAAACAATGGATGCTCATTTAGTAGATCATTTTTCAACACAAACACTGGGAAAAGAAGCACAAACCAGTCTCCCGACTGCAAGTATTCCCTTGGCACAGGTAAGCAAACACGGGTAATTTGCATCTTGGGAGACCTGAAAACTGAGCGATTCCCAGTTGATCAGACCTTAAAATAGCCTAAGAACGATGCCTCTGGAGTATTTCTAACAAAAACATGTAAGTAACCCTATGTCATGAAAGCCCTCTCTATGTTCAGTGTTTTATCCATTGACTGAATGTAACCAAAAATATACAGACACCTATTGAGGATCATGGGGCTTCCCTGGTGGCTCAGTAGGTGAAGAGTCTGCCTGCAGTGCGGGGAGAGCCATGTTCGATCCCTGGGTTGGGAAGATGCCCTGGAGAAGGAAATGGCAACCCACTCCAGTATTCTTGCCTGGGAAATCCCACAGACAGTGGAGGTGGGATACAGTCCATAGAACTGCAAAGAGCCGAAAACAACTGAGCGACGAAGCATGTGCACAAAAGAGCAGCAACAAGGCGTGCTTTGGGTCAGTCTAGTAAGGTGTGCCTGAGATGAGTGAGAGAGACGAACTCTGCATTCTTGAGAGACATCCTCGTTTCATAATTTAACAGACCCACATCCACACATGTGTTCCCTAAGACCAGTGTGGAGGAGTAAGAGCTGACTCTTATTTGCAGACCCAGACAACTCAAAAGTGGTTGCTTTTAAAATACCTGCCTCACAGATGTCCCTGAGGAGTTTAGCTATTATTTGAATCCTGGAAAGAAAAAGGCATCAAGGTTTGTTGTCGGTCTTCTAGAAAAGAGAAATTCCAAGGGCTAATCTCAAATGTGCTGGGTCAAGTTTTGCAAGGAACATGGCTCTTGATCAAATTTAAGGACTTTCTCTTTAGAAGGGTGTGTGTGTACACTCAGTCACTCAGTCATGTCTGACTCTCTGCGGCCACGTGGACTGTAGTCTGCCAGGCTCCTCTGTCCCTGGGATTCTCTAGGCAAGAAAACTGGGGAAGGTTGCCATGCCCTCCTCCAGGGGATCTTTCCGACCCAGGGATCAAACCTGTGTCTCTTGAGTCTCCTGCATTGACAGACGGGTTCTTTACCACTAGTGCCACCTGGGAAGCCCCTTTAGATGGGTGGCGATGGTTTAGTTGCTAAATCATGTCTGACTCTTGCGACCCCATGGACTGTAGCCCGCCAGGCTCCTCTGTCCATGGGATTTTCCAAGCAAGAATACTGGAGTGGGTTGCCATTTCATTCTCCAGGGCTTTACAGGGGAGTCCAACCTAATTGGAGTCACACAGAAACAAAGGGAGTAATTCCTTGATATCAGAGACTGTGTGAACCACTTCCAAGTAACAGATCAGTGGGCTAAGTATCTGTAATTACCACATTAACAAGGAAGATTAGAGTCAGACATCTTTCCAGCACAAGCTGGAAAAATGACCCTGTTTGTATCTGACCCTGCTTGCTTCCCCCTCAAGCAATCCAATGTAGATCCAAGCTGCTGTCATGAACAGACCCCTCCAATTCAGTCTTAGGGATCATTCACTCCAAATGTAGTGGCTGATTTCACTGTGGTATAATTTGTGAAGAAAATGAAATGAAAGCAATTAAGAGGTATAAATAAACCTGCCATGCCTGACCTACAGAAGCCGTTATATTTTTAAAGATCTTAGTATACCAATTACGTGCATGAAAATCTCTGCTCCAGATAACAAATGCATGAAATGAGGCAAGTTCAATAGAGACTCAGTTTTAGACAAATTTTTTAACAGCAGAGTCAGGCTATGTTTCAGAAAATAATATATTTACCAAAACTAATAAAAGTCAGTAAAATAATATTTCCAGCTTTACACCAAATCAGTCTAGCACTCTCTCCCCACTGCAGTAACATTCTATGCCGTTACAAGATCCAGATTTTGCAGCAAGGAACAAGGCTTAAGTGCCAAGAATAACCAAGAGAGGGTGTGTGTGCATACCCACCCTAGTACTTGTATTCTTCTATCTTTCAAGCCTTGAAATGATCATTTAATATTACACCATGATCAAAGTTAATTAGAACTAACTTTGAGAATGCACATTCTGAAATACAAATTTTAGTCTATGTTTAAGAAACGATCTCACTGTTTTTGCTCATGCTTCATACCCACTGAGACTACTTTTTCAAAGTTACCGTTCATAGAACTCATGGTTAGTGGGTGGGAAGGAGGCGGTGGGGGAAGGGATAGTGAGGGAGTTCGGAACTGACAGGTACACACTGCTAAATGGACAACCAACCAGGACCTACTGCATAGCACAGGGAACTCTGCTCAGCATTATGTAACAACCCAAGTAGAAAGAAATTTGAAAAAGAATGGATACATGTCTTTGTACAACTGAATCTAGCACAACATTGTTAATCGACTCTATTTCAAGGTAAACTAAAAAGTTCCCAAAAAGTCAAAGTTACTGTTCACAGCAAGTTCTCAATCTTCCTCTCCTCAGTAAGAAGCAGAAGCTACCAATAAGTTGTTGATTCAAATGAGAGTTAAATTCCTTTTTCACTGATGCATATTCTTTAATTTATCTACCATTTACATCATTCTTTTAAAAAAATTGTACTGTATAGTGCTAAGAACACATAACATGAGATCCACCCTCTAAAGAAACTTTTAAGTGTCCAATATTGCATTGCTAAATACAGGCGCAACATTGCACAGAAGATCTCTATAACATGTTCATCTTGCTTAACAGAAACTTTACACCTGTTGAAAGACAAAAGAACGATAAGACTAACAGAAAACAACAAAATGGCAACAGAAAATCCTTCCTTATTGATAATTACTTTAAACATTAATAAGGTAAACATGACTCATTTTAAAAACAGCCATCTGGTAAAGTGAAACTGGAGTAAAAAATGGCAACCCATTCCAGTATTCTTGCATGGAAAATTCCATAGACAGAGGAACCTGGAGGGCTACAGTCCATAGTGTCACAAAGAGTTGGACACTACTGAGCAAGTGTGCACAAAGTGAAAAAAATGGCTAATGGTAAGTTATGGGAAAGGACCTATTCCAGTCTCCAAGGCCATTAAAGCAGCTGATGTCTCCTCAGCTCTGGCAGGGAGTTCTGGAAGCTCAAGACCGGCCTCAAATCCATGCCATGAACACACTCTGCATGCTTAGAACGTAAACAGAGAGTGTGCACACTATGAGGAGATGCAGCAATGAGAATCATGGTTGATAAAAATCTCTTTCCTCTTCTTAGCCCTTTAGAAACTCTGTGTGGGACTCTCTGATAGTCCAGTGGTTAGAACTCTTGAGTTTCCACTGCAGAGAACATGTGTTCGATTTCCAGTCGGGAAACTAAGATTCTGTATGCCTTTCTGTGCAGCCACACACACACACAAAGCTTACTTAGAAACACTGTGTGCAATTTTTAATTTTCTCTTGCAGCATGTGGGTAACGATGTGTACATATATGTGCGAGTGTGTGTGGAGAAAACAAATGACTTGCCTCCCAAGCTAGGAGGAACAGCTGTTTCTCACTTATTAGGATCAGAAAATAACCCTCTTCCATTTGTTACCCTGTCTAAGCCCATGAACGTCCAATAGTCAGTGATTCGGAAAAGCTCAGCCACATTCACTCTAGCAGAGAGGGAGGGACATGCCAGAAAAACACAAACAGGTTTCTTGTTTTCCAGCATGCGTTTCCGTCGTCCTCTTGATTTTTAAACCTAACAAGTCTCCTTGTAGAAAGAAAGACTTCAAGGCTGGAGCCCAGGTCCACCTTCTCTCTACAATGAAAGCACATATTCTTTCACCCTAAATTATGAAAGAAGCCCCAACTTCCAAAGGTGCCATCAAAGCCGTTTAAATCATCTCCCTCTAAAGTCTGNTTGAGTCTACTCTTTGGAACTTGGGAAAGGCTTAGAAGATTAAAAATAATTTTTTTTTTAATCTTTCTAAAATTTGAAATTATTTATTTATTTTGCTTTTGGCTGTGCTGGGTCTTCGCTGCTGCCTGGGGGCTTCTAGTTGTGGGGAGCAGGGCCTGCTCTAGTTGCGGTGCTTGGACTTCTGATTGCGGTACCTTCTTGTGTTGCAGAGCTCAGGTGTAGGGCACATGGGTTTCGGTAGTAGCGGCACACAGGCTCGCTTGCCTCGTGGACAGAGGAGCCTGGGCCGGGCTGCAGTCCCGGGAATGGCAAAGAGTCAGCCACAACCGAGCGACTCACACTCTCACACTTTCACTTTCCTGGCACTTAGCGGCTCTGTGGTCTTGCACAAGTGACTTCATCTCCTTGAACTTCTTTTCTGAAACCTCTGTGAATGGGAGGGGGAGGAGAGGAACACAGTGATTTAAGCAAGATTATACCAGCTACGGGTCAGACATGCCGAAGGGTCTGGGGGCCTTTCAGTTCGGTCTGTTTATAGTTCAGCACCGAGGGCGTGCACACTCATTTGCTCAGCTGTGGCCTGTAGCCCACCAGGCTCTTCTGTCCATGGGATTCTCCAGGCAAGGAGACTGGAGTGGATTGCCATTTCCTCCTCCAGGGGATCTTCCTGACCCAGGGATAGAACCCTGCATTAGCAGGTAGATTCTTTATCGCTCAGTCACCTGAGAAGCCTCAGTATCAGGGGCAAATCAGATTTCAGGATTTCGACATCCTGAATTTGAGCTGACGGGGATTCTGAGTTATCGAAGTAACTCCTGTCTCCTCTGGGAACACCTCCACCCCCACCCTGCCATCCATACCTAAGAGTCACCTGCCTAAGGGACTTGCAGGATCAAAGACCAGCTCCCTCTCCTCCCCTCCATCCCCAGGCCCCTTAGAATCACTGCCTCTTGAATTCTCCCTGCCTTTCCTGTGATAAATTTCCCCAAGGATTCTTCCTGGGTTTGCCTCACCTGGCAATGGATATATGCATTCTCTGCAGCTTAGCTTGGAAAGCTCAGATGGTAAAGCATCTGCCTGCAACGTGGGAGACCTGAGTTCGATCCCTGGGTTAGGAAGGTCCCCTGGAGAAAGAAATGGCAACCCATTCCTGTATTCATGCCTGGAAAATCCCATGGATGGAGGAGCCTGGTAGGCTACAGTCCATGAGGTCGCAAAGAGTTGGACACGACTGAGCAACTTCACTGTTCACTGGTAGCTTGGAGAAGACCTAGAATCATCAAAGACATGAGGAAATTGGCAGGAGACATAAAATCTAGGAAAACCCTGACCACATCCCTGATTTAACCTGTATTTATACCATCATTATATATNGTGAATTTCCAGGACAGAGTCTGCCATACTAAAGAAAAGAAAAATGCATTCTTGCAGTGGGGTCAGCCTGGAAGAGAAAAGGGAAATTGTGGTACTTCAGCCTGGAACTGGATTTGATCTACAACTTGACTTCCCTGGTGGCTCAGATGGTAAAGCGCCTGTCTACAATGTAAGAGACCTGGGTTCAGTCCCTGGGTTGGGAAGATTCCCTGGAGAAGGAAATGGCCACCCACTCCAGTACTCTTGCCTTGAAAATCCCATGGATGGAGGAGCTTGGGGCAGGCTACTATCCATGGGGTCACCAAGAGTCAGGCACGACTGAGCGACTTAACTTTCACTTTTACTTTAAGGAGCGTCACCCCAGGAAGAAAGAAGTGGGGTCAAGTTTTGCTAATATATAAAGTTTTATATTTGCATCTACTAATTGACTAATCCTGGGAGCAGGAGTGTGAAAAAATAGATAAATAAACCTATCTTAAGAAACCAGCGAAATTAAATTGTGCTCAAAGCTTTTTTTGCCAAATCGGATTATGCTTGATAGGAGAAAAATAATGAAGTTGGGGATTAAGGTATTTAATTCTAAATATCCATACACTTGGATCTATATCTTCATCTACTTCTATCACAAACTTCTTTTTCTGTTTGTTTCCCCATTGTATTCATCTGAAAATACCACACAGACTGGGGGGCTTATACAACAGAAATGGACTTTCTCACAGTTCTGGAGGCCTACAAGCTCACAATCAAAGTGCCAGCATGGCTGGCTTTCCTGAGGACCCTCCTTGGTTTGGAGATGGCTGTCTTCTCCCTATGTCCTCATATGGCCTTCCCCCTGCATGTCTTTGTCTTAATCTCCTCTTCTTATAAGGACACAAGTCAGGTTGAGGTAGATTAGGACCATCTTAATGGCCTCATTTTAACTTAATTACCTCTGTAAAGACTCTATCTCCAAATACAGTTGCTCAGTTGTGTCTGACTCTTTGCAACCCCATGGACTGTAGTTTGCCAGGATCCTTCTGTCCATGGAATTCTATAGGGAAGAATACTGGAGTGGGTAGCCATTCCCTTCTCCAGGGGATCTTCCCAACCCAGCCTGACCCAGGGATCCAACCCGGGTTTCCTAAACTTCAGGCATTAGAATCTCTACCTTCTCAAAAACCAAGGAAGCTCTGTATTCTGAGGTACTTTGTGTTAGAGCTTCAACATATGAATTTTAGGGGGGCATAGTTCAGTCTGTAACACCCACAGAAGAAAAACACTGAATTTCTAAGCTTAAAATGATGAACAAACAATGGATGCTCATTTAGTAGATCATTTTTCAACACAAACACTGGGAAAAGAAGCACAAACCAGTCTCCCGACTGCAAGTATTCCCTTGGCACAGGTAAGCAAACACGGGTAATTTGCATCTTGGGAGACCTGAAAACTGAGCGATTCCCAGTTGATCAGACCTTAAAATAGCCTAAGAACGATGCCTCTGGAGTATTTCTAACAAAAACATGTAAGTAACCCTATGTCATGAAAGCCCTCTCTATGTTCAGTGTTTTATCCATTGACTGAATGTAACCAAAAATATACAGACACCTATTGAGGATCATGGGGCTTCCCTGGTGGCTCAGTAGGTGAAGAGTCTGCCTGCAGTGCGGGGAGAGCCATGTTCGATCCCTGGGTTGGGAAGATGCCCTGGAGAAGGAAATGGCAACCCACTCGAGTATTCTTGCCTGGGAAATCCCACAGACAGTGGAGGTGGGATACAGTCCATAGAACTGCAAAGAGCCGAAAACAACTGAGCGACGAAGCATGTGCACAAAAGAGCAGCAACAAGGCGTGCTTTGGGTCAGTCTAGTAAGGTGTGCCTGAGATGAGTGAGAGAGACGAACTCTGCATTCTTGAGAGACATCCTCGTTTCATAATTTAACAGACCCACATCCACACATGTGTTCCCTAAGACCAGTGTGGAGGAGTAAGAGCTGACTCTTATTTGCAGACCCAGACAACTCAAAAGTGGTTGCTTTTAAAATACCTGCCTCACAGATGTCCCTGAGGAGTTTAGCTATTATTTGAATCCTGGAAAGAAAAAGGCACCAAGGTTTGTTGTCGGTCTTCTAGAAAAGAGAAATTCCAAGGGCTAATCTCAAATGTGCTGGGTCAAGTTTTGCAAGGAACATGGCTCTTGATCAAATTTAAGGACTTTCTCTTTAGAAGGGTGTGTGTGTACACTCAGTCACTCAGTCATGTCTGACTCTCTGCGGCCACGTGGACTGTAGTCTGCCAGGCTCCTCTGTCCCTGGGATTCTCTAGGAAAGAAAACTGGGGAAGGTTGCCATGCCCTCCTCCAGGGGATCTTTCCGACCCAGGGATCAAACCTGTGTCTCTTGAGTCTCCTGCATTGACAGACGGGTTCTTTACCACTAGTGCCACCTGGGAAGCTCCTTTAGATGGGTGGCGATGGTTTAGTTGCTAAATCATGTCTGACTCTTGCGACCCCATGGACTGTTGCCCGCCAGGCTCCTCTGTCCATGGGATTTTCCAAGCAAGAATACTGGAGTGGGTTGCCATTTCATTCTCCAGGGCTTTACAGGGGAGTCCAACCTAATTGGAGTCACACAGAAACAAAGGGAGTAATTCCTTGATATCAGAGACTGTGTGAACCACTTCCAAGTAACAGATCAGTGGGCTAAGTATCTGTAATTACCACATTAACAAGGAAGATTAGAGTCAGACATCTTTCCAGCACAAGCTGGAAAAATGACCCTGTTTGTATCTGACCCTGCTTGCTTCCCCCTCAAGCAATCCAATGTAGATCCAAGCTGCTGTCATGAACAGACCCCTCCAATTCAGTCTTAGGGATCATTCACTCCAAATGTAGTGGCTGATTTCACTGTGGTATAATTTGTGAAGAAAATGAAATGAAAGCAATTAAGAGGTATAAATAAACCTGCCATGCCTGACCTACAGAAGCCGTTATATTTTTAAAGATCTTAGTATACCAATTACGTGCATGAAAATCTCTGCTCCAGATAACAAATGCATGAAATGAGGCAAGTTCAATAGAGACTCAGTTTTAGGCAAATTTTTTAACAGCAGAGTCAGGCTATGTTTCAGAAAATAATATATTTACCAAAACTAATAAAAGTCAGTAAAATAATATTTCCAGCTTTACACCAAATCAGTCTAGCACTCTCTCCCCACTGCAGTAACATTCTATGCCGTTACAAGATCCAGATTTTGCAGCAAGGAACAAGGCTTAAGTGCCAAGAATAACCAAGAGAGGGTGTGTGTGCATACCCACCCTAGTACTTGTATTCTTCTATCTTTCAAGCCTTGAAATGATCATTTAATATTACACCATGATCAAAGTTAATTAGAACTAACTTTGAGAATGCACATTCTGAAATACAAATTTTAGTCTATGTTTAAGAAACGATCTCACTGTTTTTGCTCATGCTTCATACCCACTGAGACTACTTTTTCAAAGTTACCGTTCATAGAACTCATGGTTAGTGGGTGGGAAGGAGGCGGTGGGGGAAGGGATAGTGAGGGAGTTCGGAACTGACAGGTACACACTGCTAAATGGACAACCAACCAGGACCTACTGCATAGCACAGGGAACTCTGCTCAGCATTATGTAACAACCCAAGTAGAAAGAAATTTGAAAAAGAATGGATACATGTCTTTGTACAACTGAATCTAGCACAACATTGTTAATCGACTCTATTTCAAGGTAAAATAAAAAGTTCCCAAAAAGTCAAAGTTACTGTTCACAGCAAGTTCTCAATCTTCCTCTCCTCAGTAAGAAGCAGAAGCTACCAATAAGTTGTTGATTCAAATGAGAGTTAAATTCCTTTTTCACTGATGCATATTCTTTAATTTATCTACCATTTACATCATTCTTTTAAAAAAATTGTACTGTATAGTGCTAAGAACACATAACATGAGATCCACCCTCTAAAGAAACTTTTAAGTGTCCAATATTGCATTGCTAAATACAGGCGCAACATTGCACAGAAGATCTCTGTAACATGTTCATCTTGCTTAACAGAAACTTTACACCTGTTGAAAGACAAAAGAACGATAAGACTAACAGAAAACAACAAAATGGCAACAGAAAATCCTTCCTTATTGATAATTACTTTAAACATTAATAAGGTAAACATGACTCATTTTAAAAACAGCCATCTGGTAAAGTGAAACTGGAGTAAAAAATGGCAACCCATTCCAGTATTCTTGCATGGAAAATTCCATAGACAGAGGAACCTGGAGGGCTACAGTCCATAGTGTCACAAAGAGTTGGACACTACTGAGCAAGTGTGCACAAAGTGAAAAAAATGGCTAATGGTAAGTTATGGGAAAGGACCTATTCCAGTCTCCAAGGCCATTAAAGCAGCTGATGTCTCCTCAGCTCTGGCAGGGAGTTCTGGAAGCTCAAGACCGGCCTCAAATCCATGCCATGAACACACTCTGCATGCTTAGAACGTAAACAGAGAGTGTGCACACTATGAGGAGATGCAGCAATGAGAATCATGGTTGATAAAAATCTCTTTCCTCTTCTTAGCCCTTTAGAAACTCTGTGTGGGACTCTCTGATAGTCCAGTGGTTAGAACTCTTGAGTTTCCACTGCAGAGAACATGTGTTCGATTTCCAGTCGGGAAACTAAGATTCTGTATGCCTTTCTGTGCAGCAACACACACACACAAAGCTTACTTAGAAACACTGTGTGCAATTTTTAATTTTCTCTTGCAGCATGTGGGTAACGATGTGTACATATATGTGCGAGTGTTTGTGGAGAAAACAAATGACTTGCCTCCCAAGCTAGGAGGAACAGCTGTTTCTCACTTATTAGGATCAGAAAATAACCCTCTTCCATTTGTTACCCTGTCTAAGCCCATGAACGTCCAATAGTCAGTGATTCGGAAAAGCTCAGCCACATTCACTCTAGCAGAGAGGGAGGGACATGCCAGAAAAACACAAACAGGTTTCTTGTTTTCCAGCATGCGTTTCCGTCGTCCTCTTGATTTTTAAACCTAACAAGTCTCCTTGTAGAAAGAAAGACTTCAAGGCTGGAGCCCAGGTCCACCTTCTCTCTACAATGAAAGCACATATTCTTTCACCCTAAATTATGAAAGAAGCCCCAACTTCCAAAGGTGCCATCAAAGCCGTTTAAATCATCTCCCTCTAAAGTCTGATTGAACAGAGCCGGCATCTGTCTCCATTGGTGCCAGGCCTGAAGGAAGGGCAGGCTCAGTGATGCTGTAATGATGAGGGTGACGCCAGAGAACAAAGCGTACAGGCCTGAGAAGGACACACAGCTCCCCTGACCCTTGGCGCTCTGTCCACCACACATTATGTCTGTACTAAACCCACTGATTCTCCAACTGTGGAGCAAACAGCACAGATTGCCTTCTGGTGCAGCCCGCACATCCCTTGAGGGCAAAACATGTGTGCCCAGTGCCCAGCTTACAGTAGACATCCCCTGGTGGCTCAGATAGTAAAGAATCTGCCTGTGATGCAGGAGACCCAAGTTCAATCCCTGGGTCAGAAAGATCCTCTGGAGAAGGACACGGCAACCCACTCCAGTATTCTTGCCTGGAGAATCCCACGGAGAGAGGAGCCTGGCAGGCTAGAGTCCATGGGATCACAAAGAGCTGGACACGACTGAGTAGCAGAGTCTACAAAACCAAGGTTGTAAGATTATGATGCACAGGGGTCAGGAGGTGGCTGACCCTCGTGTCACAAATCCTTTTGGTGTAAGACTCAGTTTCCTTATCTCTTCAAGTGGCAGCATTAGTCACCCAGTTGTCTCCGACTCTTTGCAACCCCATGGTCTATAGCCAGGCTCCTCTGTTCATGGGATTCTCCAGGTAAGAATACTGGAGTGGGTTGCCATTTTCTACTCCAGGGGATCTTCCTGATGTAGGAATTGAACCTGGGTATTCTGCACTACAGGTACAGGCAGATTTTTTTTTTTTTAACCGTCTGAGCCACCAGGGAATCATTTTTCCCTATGTCTTCAAAGGGGCAGATAATCCCCACCTCATAAGTCTACTGGGAGGAATCCATGAGTTTGATGAGCACCTCATTCATTGGAGGTAACGTCATAAATACCAGTTCCCATGCTCTCTGGACATAAGGACTCATGACAGAATGATTAAGTACAGGCAGACCCAAACACCCCCCAGAAGAAAGGTTAATAATATGCCAACAGCATTGGTCTTGGTGAAACCCAGCTCTTCTCAAGGTTCTTCACCTTCCTTCGCATGCAGGCTGCTCACCTGTACACTCAGGGGTGGGCCCAAGTGCTCTAAGGTCCACGAGCGGAGCCTTCCTTTCTAGGCCTGTGTAGCCGAGAGGTCCCACCCTCTCACGATCACAGCTCTGCTGGGCAGCTGCAAGTGAAGTGACTCGGCACTCACAGGTCACTGACATGAAACCCCCCCTCCCAGAGATGAGCAGACCCACTGTGACACCATCAACCCTGTCTCCCTGCCCAGCTCCCTCAGGCAGCTACTGTTGCTTCTTAATATTTTATTTATCTATCTTTGGCTGCGCTGGGTCTTGGCTGCTGCACGCAGGCTTTCTTTCGCTGCGGTGAGCGGGGGCTGTTCCCTAGTTGCGCTGCGGGGGCTTCTCACTGTGATGGTTCCTCTTGCTGAGGAGTACCGGCTCTTGAGAGCACAGGCTTCAGGAGTTGCAGCACACGGGCTCAGCAGCTGTGGCTCACAGGCTCAGTGGTTCCGTGGCATGTGGAATCTTCCGGAACCAGGGATCAAACCCATGTCCCCTGCATTGGCAGGCAGATTCTTAACCACTGGACCACCAGGGAAGTCCTTTTAAAGTTATATTCTATATCATGGGGTTAAAAATAGTCTGCCACCTCTCAAACAGGCATCCCTGTGCCCAAGATAAATTTCCATCAATAGAGAAGGCATACAGGTCTGTGAACACACACACACACACACACACACACACACACACATTGCAGTCACTAGAAACAGACATGATATACAAATGATGGAGACAGACTGAAAAACACAAACAGTGGTCTGAATACATCTTTACCCCAAGAAAGAGAAAAACCCAGTTACTTGGAAGGAAGACGGGAAACTCTGGCTGTGGCTGTCCTCCAGTGACTCAGGGGGAAAACCCAGGGCCTGAACCAAACAAGGGAAGGAGCAGTTTCAACACAGGACCAACCCTGGGAGATGCTAAGACTCATTCCTGACTCCTGAGGCAGGCTCTCAACTTCGACTTCAGTACATCTTTTTTCTTGAATCAAACTCATATTTTAATTTAGCTACCATATTTCTTTGTTCCCTTAATTTTTTTTGTTCATGGTGTACTGTTTTAAATAAGGTGAAGTTTAGTAACATAAAATTAACCATTTTAAAGGGTACAGTTCAGAGATTCCCCTGGAGAAGGAAATGGCAACCCACTCCAGTATTCTTGACTCGAGAATCCCACGGACAGAGGAGCCTGGTGGGCTACAGGCCATAGGGTTGCAAGAGTCAGACACGACAGCGCTATCTTTCCTTCTTTAATACATTCACAATACTGTACAACCAACACACCCAGTTCCAAAACATTTGCATCATTCTTAGGGGGACTCCACACGCACTAAGCAGTCACACCCTATTCTCTCCCCCAGTCACTAGCAACCACTAATCTGCTTTCTAGAATATTTCACATAAATGAAATCAATTAATATGTGACTTAGGGGGGCTTCTTTCAATTAGCATAATGTTTTTGAGGTCCATCCGCATTGCAGAGTACATTAGAACTTTATTGCTTTTTTGCCTGAACAGTATTCCATTGTATGGAAAGACTACATCCTGTTTATCCATTCATCCACTGAGGGGCACCTGGATTGTTTTCATCTTTTGGTATTTGTAAACTGCGCTGCTATGAATGTCTATGGGCTCTACTGGTGGCTCAGCAGTAAAATAATCTGCCTGCAATGCAGGAGACACCGCAGACGTGGGTTTGATCCCTGGTTCAGGAAGATCTCCTGGAGGAGGGCATGGCAATCCACTCCAGCATTCCTGCCTGGAGAATCCTATGGACAGAGGAGCCTGGTGGTCTGCAGTCCACAGGGCTGCAGAGAGTTGGACATGACTGAAGCAACTGAGTAAGCGCACATGAATGTCTGCGAATAAGTATTTCTTTGAATACCTGTTTTCAATTCTTTGAGGCCTATACCTAGCAGAGAAATTGCTGGGTCATAGACTAATTCTGTTCAACTTTTTAAGGAACCACCAGCGTCTTCCATGTGGCTGCATCATTTTATATTCTCACCAGCAATGCTCGAGATTTCCAATTTCTTCACATCCTTACCAATATGTTATTTTCTGCTTGTTTGACTATAGCCTAGGGGCTGTGAAATAGTATCTCATTCTTCCAATTTTTTCCTTTTTTTTACAAAAGCATGACCATGTAGTTTGCGGATATAAAACTTACCTACAATAAAACACACAGATGGAAAGTTCAGTGCATTTTGATGACTGTAAAGAGCTAACGCATAACTATCACCCAAGACAAGATCTAGGACACATCCAGCCCGTGAGAAAGCACCCATATGGCCCCAGAGACAACCACCACAGGGCCACTGCATCACCAGAGCTTATGCATGCTGTTCTAGAACTTTAAAAATGGAATCCTATTGTAA
Source organism: Raphicerus campestris (assembly GCA_006410735.1). Taxonomy (NCBI): domain Eukaryota; kingdom Metazoa; phylum Chordata; class Mammalia; order Artiodactyla; family Bovidae; genus Raphicerus; species Raphicerus campestris. The sequence goes on from SJYW01040317.1 coordinate 72,342, forward strand.
ATCCTTCTTTTGCTCAACGTGAAACTTTTCAGAATCACCCGTTTTGTTGCACACATTGGTAGTTCATTCCTTTTCATTGCTGAATAGTATTCCATAATCTGATTATAATAGTTTGCTTTATTCGTTTGCCTGTTGATTGACATTGCAGTTGTCTCCAGATTAGGGCTAGTTTGAATAAGACTTCTATGAACAGTTTGATCCAAATCCTTCTTGTTTCATAAGATCAGTTTTGAGACTGTGGCTGACAAAAAAGTGCATGGTCAAAGGCAGAGACTGTAGCAGCACCCCGTGTGAGATGCGCCTTCCTGAAGGGAAAGAAGGGTCTTGAGAGTCCTCACTTCATACACGATAAGGGTAAGGAGAGACTTCTCCTTCACCCACCAATGCAACAGTATGAGAATACTGGCAGGCAAGTGGGGACTGGGCTGAGGATAGAGCCCCATCTTTCTCGACATCTGTAGCTTTGAGAAGAGGAATCTGCTGGCATGGCAGCGTCATGTGCCACGACGGGGGTCAAGGTCATGGCTCATAGCAACACACACACACTTAGACATACACACACCTTTCAGAGTGCACTATACTACATATAGTTCTATAACGAGACTTAATGTGGTGATCATTTGGCAATATATGTAGATTATATATAATTACACAAATTACATACAATTATATATAATCATATATATAGTCATTATCTGAAGCTAATGTAATGTTATATTGTCAATTATACCTCAATTTTTAAAAAGTGTGTAGGAATAACCCTGGTGATAAATGTTTAGAAAGAAAATATTTAAACCAATGAAGAGATACACCCTCTTTCCAGATGGTAAGACAATATTGTGAGGAAGCCAGATTTCACAAACCAAGGTGTAGGTATAACAGACCTAGATGCTAATCACTCCCAATAAAATTTGGAGGCAACCCAACAAAATAGTTCTTAAGAATATACAGAAGAACAGGAAGGTAAGAAGAGTCAAAATTCTTTTAAAGTTGTGAGAAGCACTGCTCCAAGACATTAAACCATAATCATTAAAATGATGTTATTCTAATAAAATGATCAAACAGACCAAGATAACAGAACCAGTTCAGCAGCAGACCAAGGATACACAAGGATTGTCACGTAGGATATGAGAACCTACTGCATAGCACAGGGAACTCCACTCAGTGTTCCATGATGACCTAAATAAATGGGAAGGAAATCCAAAAAACAGGGGATATACGTCTATGCGTAGACTCACTCTGATGTACCGCAGAAACAACTCAACATTGTAAAGCAACCATACTCTAAGAAAAATTAATTTTAAAAATTTAATATATGATTTTAAAAAGGTGTTACAAATTAAGGACTCCATTATTCACCAAACAGAGCTGGGGAAACTGAGTGTTAACTCTGGATCGATAAGCCAGTTTATTAAGGTCAGTACATTAATAATCATATTTCGATTAATAACCACTGCGGGCACCTAAGCTTTGTGCCAGGCATTGTAACAATGGATTTCCACGCACCATCTCATTTAATCCTGACAACATCTGTGAAGTGAGTATTGTTACTTCTAGATCATCTCTTTCAACCAACTCACTTAAAAATGATTGGGAGTTTGGGACTGACATGTATACACTACTATATTTAAAACAGATAAGCAACAAGAACTTACAGTATAGCCCAGAGAACTCTGCTCAATATTCTGTAATAACCCAAATGGGAAGAGAACTTGAAAAAGAATAGGTGTATGTATATGTTCAGTCGTGTTTGAATCTTTGTGACCCCGTGGACTATAGCCCACCAGGCTCCTCTGCCCATGGAAATCTTTCAGGCAAGAATACTGGAGTGGGATGTCATTTCCTACTCCAATGTATACGTAAAACTGAATCACTTTGCCATACACAGCAGAAATTAACACAGCACTGTTAATCAACTATGTTCCAATATAAAATAAAAACTTCAAAAAGTGAGCAAACCAAAGCCCAGAGAAGCTAAGTGATTTGGCCAGGGTCACACAGCAGGCAGAGAGCCTAGATGAGCGCTGCGTCTATCAGCAGTACGTCTCTCTAACCATACTGTTTCCAATTATCACCTTTCAGAAACGGATGCAGATCTCTGGAGTTTGCACATATGAGTTTGCAAAAGAGGAGGAGACAATCCACAGCAGACGGGTGCAGCGAGAATAGAAGAACACATGTAAATGGACCTTCAGGGAGGCTTCCCAGAAACAGAAGCTAAGGATCTAAATCAGGATGAGGCCAGCCAACACTGGTGCTTTTGTCAAAATTGTGGAGGGAGCTTTTAATAGCCCAGCCACCCAGGACCTTGGCTCACTGCCTCTCTGCAGACAGCCCCTCTGCAGCTCAGCTTTCTTGCTTGCAGCACGGTGTCTGGCTCATCAGAGCTCGGGAAGCAGAGGGGCAACCCCAGCTCCACTCTCCCTCCCCATCCACCACACGGACAGCAGCTGTTAATGGCCTCCCTAGAGCATCTGCCCACGTGGCCCTAGAGGTAAAGAACCTGCCTGCCAACGGAGGAGATGTAAGAGACCCAGGTTTGATACCCGAGTTGGGAAGATCTCCTGGAGAAGAGCACAGCAACCCACTCAAGTATTTTTGCCTGGAGAATCCCATGGACAGAGGGGCCAGGTGGGCTACAGCACACAGGGTCACACAGAGTCAGACTGAAAGAACTTAGCACGCACAGAGAGCATCTCCCCCAGTTCACTCTTACAGCATCAGCCATGACTGAGAAAGGAAGCTTTGCAATTCAGGGCAGGTTCACAAAAGAAAATCATTCCTGAACCTCCCACCAGGACAGACACCACTCCACCCCTTAGAGGAAAAAACACACACATATAAGCACACCCTCGGCATCACAATTTAGCAAATCCTTTTAAAAATGTAATATCTGACAGTTGATGGGCATGGAGTTTCTCTGGCAGTGAAGAAAATGTTCTCAAATTAGATGGTGGTGATGGTTACACCACATCATGAAAACACTAAAATTCACCGAACTGCACACTTTAAAATGATGAAATGTATGTTATGTGAATTTTGTCATAATAAAAATATAACATTTGGGGGAAAGAAAATTTAAAAAAACTAAGAAAAGAAACACTTAAATGTAAAAACTGAAATATAAAGATACCTTTATATTTACATGTAAAATTAAATAAGTAAATATAGATAAATAAGTAAATACAGATGAAATGTTTCCGGGGTCAAGGGATTCCCCTCTCCTGCACCTTCCAGGGTAACTTCCTCAACAAAGTGTGTCCCCTAACCCAGCTCTGAAATCATGGGAGCCCTCTGAATTTCCAGATGAATGCGTGCATTGAAGCAGGGGATGAAGCACTCCCCTGGCAATACAGTGGTTAAGAATCCACTTTGCAATGCAGGGGACTCAAGTTCCATCCCTGGTCCAGCAACTAAGTTCCCACGCGCCATGGAGCAGTTGGAGCAAATTAGAGCCACGTGGTGCAATTACAGAGCCCACTGGCTCTGGAGCCTGCACGCCACAACTAGACAGAAGCCCGTGCCCTGCAGAGAAGGGCCCACGTGCTGCAACCAAGACCCGACGCGACCAAATAAATACATTTTTAAAGAAAAGAAAAAGGGACGAGACAGCGGAACCCTAGTCAAGGAACTGTCCAAAAAGACAGGGCCACTGCGATGCCACTGGGCCCAGGAGCCTGCGGAGGGACCATCTGGGGAGATTCAGGTGCTTAAATACCTGCTCGTCTGAACTCTGCTTCTGAAGTCAGAGAAGCAAGAAAACAATTTTCGCAGTGATCCAGCCAGCTCAGCTGTAACTGGGCTTACAGTCAGGAAAACAGATACTGACAGGATATCAGACGATGCCAGGACGTAAAAGGATATCAGGAGTCACAGAGATGAGGAGGGTAAAATCTCCATTTCTTCTCTTTGGATATAAGACAAGAAGCAGCAACCCACCTCTTGGTCAAGCAGAGCAGTGGTTCTCAATCTTTTTGGCATCAGGGACCGGTTTCGTGAAAGACAAAACTTTTCCACAGACCAGGGAAAACGGATGGTTTGGGGATGATTCAAGTTCACTACATTAATGTTCACTTTCTATCATCATTACATCAGCTCCACCTCAGATCATCAGGCATTTGAGCCTGGAGGTTGGGGATCCTTGAAACAGAGGAGAGTGGAGGAAAAAAGGCCTTAAAGGTCACCTCTGGGAGGTCATTTCTCAGTGACCAGTCAGGAAACTGAGGCCCGGGAAGGCTGAAGACAAGAACTTAGGGGCAACTTGTGCTGCAGTTGGCATGGTCCCAGGTCTGCAGACTGGTGCCCGGTGGTCCTTGATCACACCTAAATACCTCCTGCTGCAAACGCTCCTCCTGAGAGGCAGATGGAAAAAACCCTGGCAGGCTCAGAGCCAGCTTCCTTATTTGCAAACAGGAATAAAACCGGCCCTGTCTAGCTCCCAGGGCTGGAGTGGTGATGAAATAAAACCAAGCATTGTGAACCCTTGCAAACTGTAAAACCACCACACAGATGTAAGGAAATGTCATTATCATTTGGGCAAGGATTCTTAATGCCTATTTCAAGGGGGAAAAAAATTTTTTTTAATACTTAAAGGTCTATTAAAGAGAAAAAACCAGGATGTGCTATCCCAGATTCCTTGCCCAGGAATTTAGTAAATATTCACATTCAGCTGTAATCAAAGGGTACAGAGCTGGATTAACCACCAAGCTTTTGAAGTTTAAGCTTCGGGGGCCCCTCACTTACACTGGTCCCTTCCGAAGTGTTGAAAGAGCCCCTGCAGTGTGTACAGGTCAGTTTGTTTCTGCAACATTTGCAAAAGCAAGATACTTTTGTTGCAATCTGCTAAGATGACTGTCTCTCTCTCTTTTTTATTTTTTTGAAAAGATCTTAGTTTCCAGACCAGGGATTGAACTCATGCCCCCTTAATTGGAAGCAGTCTTAACCTTTGGATTACCAGGGAAGTCCCTAAGATGACTGCCTCTCATCACTCCACTTTGCTCCCTATCACAATTCTGGTGGCAGGGGGTGGCAATCGGTGGGGGAAGTTTATCAGAATTTGCCTTTGGGAAATTTAACCTAATACATTTGGTTTAGCTTGAGTGGAATATGTTTACAATCATTTCCAGTCTCCCAGATTTTATTAAGCTTCCCTGGAATAACAACAGCTTCCAAGAAGACTAATTCATGTCATCAACTCAAAATATACTGAATACTGTTGTTCAGTCCCTAAGTCATGTCCAACTTTTTTCGACCCCATGGACTGCAGTACCCCAGGCTCCCCTGTCCTCCACTATCTGCCAGAGTTTACTCAAATTCATGTCCTTTGAGTCGGTGACGCTATTTAATCATCTCATTCTCTGTCTCCCCCTTATCCTTTTGCCTTCAGTCTTTCCCAGAGGCATAACAAATGGAGAGAAGTCACCCGAAATTGACAACCACGCTACAAAGGTACCCGACATGGACAATATTGAATTGTGAAGCTAAAACTCATTTTCTAAAGTCTCAGCTCTTTAAAACAAAAGTATCAGTCAACCATCCTGAAAGAAAGACCAAATTGCCTCTCAATTCTCTCAACAGAAAAGGATATTCCAGATTGCTGTCATAAGAAGAGTCAGTCAAATAACATGTAGTCCAAAAATGTAAGAAAAGAAGATTATCGAGATATGTAGGGTAGCCAACAAAAACATTATTTTCCGGGAATTTGATGTTGCTGATATTTGTCAGCTTTTTTAACTTGGCACTTTTTAAACAATTTTTTCTCATTCTAGATAAATATTTATTTTGCACCTAATTCTGTATTTCTAATTTTACATTCTTTTTCTCAAAGAAGGACTCAAAATTGTATAAACTTCAAGCCCCAATAAACCATGAATCCCAAGCTTCCTCATTTAGTACTCGAACATTTTTCATTGTTATCAGTTTTATTCATTTATGAAAAACAGCTCAAAATTTCCTTTCAAAAAAAATATGCAGTGATCTTAAAGCCTCTCCACCGAGGATCAAAAGAAAATGGATTTGAACAACAATGGGTAGCACATCTGCACAGAAAAAAGAGAATCTTCTAACCACAAAACTCACAGACCCCTTTGTCTAGAATTCTAAGAAAATGCTTTGTCTGGAATAGATGGGATTACCCAGGTACACATCAATGCTGACTCTCCGAGACAAGAGTGTGGCTTTTTAAGCTTGAGAATAACTTGAAGGTAGCTTATGGTATCAGAGAAGGCAATGGCAACCCACTCTAGTACTCTTGCCTGGAAAATCCCATGGATGAAGGAGCCTGGTAGGCTGCAGTCCATGGGGTCGCTAAGAGCCGGGCCCAACTGAGCGACTTTACTTTCACTTTTCACTTTAATGCATTGGAGAAGGAAGTGGCAACCCATTTCAGTGTTCTTGCCTGGAGAATCTCAGGGATGGCAGAGCCTGGCGGGCTGCCGTCCATGGNGCCCAACTGAGCGACTTTACTTTCACTTTTCACTTTAATGCATTGGAGAAGGAAGTGGCAACCCATTTCAGTGTTCTTGCCTGGAGAATCTCAGGGATGGCAGAGCCTGGCGGGCTGCCGTCCATGGGGTTGTACAGAGTCGGACACGACTGAAGCGACTTAGCAGCAGCAGCAGCAGCTTATAGTATAATAAAATTAGTATTATTAATCCAAGGCCAAATAGAACCATGGGCTTCCCTCATAGCTCAGTCAGTAAAGAATCTGCCTGCAATGCAGGAGACCCATGTTCAATTGTTGGGTTGGGAAGATCCCCTGGAAAAGGAAATGCAACCCACTCCAGTATTCTTGCCTGGAGAATCCCATGGATAAAGGAGCCTAGCAGGCTACAGCCCATGGCTTCGCAAGAGTCAGACACGACTTAGAGACTCAACCACCACCAAACTGGAACCACAGTTTTAAGGGAAAGGAAGGAGAAGAAATGAGTCTTGGGAACCACATTGCTGAGAAACATCACAGCTGCTTGCTCTTCCCATCTCAGCTCTAGGACTCCTCCTCTAGCCAATGCCACCCCCCACCCCACTTCCTACGTGTCCTGGTCAGGCTCAGAGCCCCTCCTGCCATCATTCCTTTGTGAACTTCACCCCGCCCTGCCCAGTGCCCCTCCCTCCTGGCAAGCCTCTCTTCCCTCCCAGCAATTCTTCCCCAGCTAGCCTCTAAGACACCCTCCCACAAGAGGTAATCTCACATGGTTTCAGTATCTTTGCTGCACACCCACTCCACAGCTTATCTGTCTGAAATCTGACCCTCCCCAAAGAGGCAGACACCTCCTCCCCTGAGGGGGACTCATCACCAAGTCCTGAGTCCATATGGCACGTTCTCCCCAACCCCTAATCTATTTGCAAGCCTTCCTCCCTCCTCCACCCTTGTGCAGGGTTTTTTTTTTGGTGTATACACATGTTCCAGGCTCTCCAGACTGGCTGAGGGCCCCTCCATCCATCCATCCATCCATCCATCCATCCAACCATCCATTTATCCATCTATCCATCCATCCATCCATTCATGCATCTGTCAATCCATCCATCCACTCCTCCTTTCAATGTATATGGAAAGAGCATCCACCATGGGCCTGACATAGCACTAGATGCTGGGACATAGTGCTAGACGCTCTCATGGGAGTCAAGATCACCACCCTTTCCTTTCCCTTCTCCCTAGCACTCCTCTTCCCCACACTCTGCTGATCCCGTCTCTCCCAGCATAATCAAAGGTCCCCACATGGCTGTGTGTCAAACCCCAAAGGTTTGCTAAACTGAACTGAAAATAAAGTAGCCCACATTGGTCCCCTTCTCGCCATTTGGGAATTGCAAGCATGCCAGCTGTAATTGGGATGAATGAGCTTTGGCCTGAGCTTGAGCTCATCAAAGAAAGCATCCCACAGAGAGAATGTGAGGTTTCATCTGGTGGCCTGAACCACATGGATGCCTCTTGGGCATCCATGAAAGGAAGCTTCAGCAAAGACCCAGAGCCTGAGGAAGAGGGCCTTCTCACTCTTTACCAAGGGGAAGCTTGACAAACCTTGAGGAAGAAACAGTTAACACATCACTATTAACATATAGGGTCCTGTGACCCAGACCCTGGTAAGGACGACAAGGAATCAGGTTTGTTTCAGAGTAGAATCAGCTCCGGCAGGTGACCTATCTTCATCCCAGGAAGCTAACATGAAATCTATGGGTCATTTTTTTTAAAATTCCAACTGAATTTTCAAAACAAATAGAAAATCATAGATCGTTTCCACAATAGGGAACAATAGTGAGGTGGTTGGGTCAAAATGCCCTCCTCCAAGGGATCTTCCCAACCCAGAGATCAAACCNAGGAGTTTTACAGTTTCAGGTCTTAAGTCTTTAATACATTTTGAGTTGACTTTTATATATGATGTAAGATAATGTGCAGTTTCATTCTTCTGCAGGTGGATATTCAATTTTCCCAGCACCATTACTGAAAAAAACTATCCTTTCTTCACTATGTGTTCTTGGCACCCTTATCAAAGATCAGTTGACTGTATGTGTGGGGGTTTATTTCTGGGCTCCCTACTCTCTTCCACTGGTCTACATGTCTGTCTTTATGCCCATACTATACTGCTTTACTTACTGTAGCTCTGTAACATATTTCAAAACCAGGAAGTGTGATGCCTCTATTTTATTTAGCTGTCTACTTTCTAATGAATTTTGTCAGTGCTTCCAGATCACCAAAGAAATATACAAACTATGATGTGAATCCCAGTTCTTTACATCTTTGAAGTGCCTAGATTTGCACACCTGCTATTTCTCAGAATACTCACTCACCATCCCGTTCAGCCTNTCTACTTTCTAATGAATTTTGTCAGTGCTTCCAGATCACCAAAGAAATATACAAACTATGATGTGAATCCCAGTTCTTTACATCTTTGAAGTGCCTAGATTTGCACACCTGCTATTTCTCAGAATACTCACTCACCATCCTGTTCAGCCTTTCCACAGACATTTATGGGGACACCTATTATGAGCTGGCCATTGTTCAAAGGTACTGGAGAGATGGCAGCAAAAAGAATAGATAACATTTCTGCCTACATAACGCTGATATTCTGCTGGACAGGAGAGACAAGAGTCAAGCAAATATGATAACAACAGATGATAAAATAAGTGTAGGAAGTAATAAGTGCTATGAAGAAAATGAACAAGGCACGGGGGTGGCAGGGGCTGATGGGTATGGACTCCAGGAAGGGTGGTCCATCTCACCTTCGTTTCTGCCTCTTCATGTTGTTGTTGCTAAGTCGCCCAGTCATGTCCAACTCTTCAAGACCACATGGACGGCAGCACGCCAGGCCTCGCCATCCCTCATCATCTCCCGAAGTTTACCCAAGTTCATGTCCATTGTATTGGTGATGACATCAGCCATTTCATCCCTCTGACGCCCTCTTCTTCTTCTGCCCTCAATCTTTCCCAGCATCAGGGACTTTTCCAATGAGTCAGCTGTTTGCATCAGATGACCAAAATACTGGAGCTTCAGCTTCAGCATCAGTCCTTCCAATGAGTATTCAGGGTTGATTGCCCTTAAGACTGACTGGTTTGATCTCCTTGCTGTCCAAGAGACTTTAAGGAGTCTTCTTCAGCACCACAGTTCAAAGGCATGAAATCTTTGGTGCTCTGCCTTCTTTACGGTCCAGCTCTCCCAACTGTATGTGACCACTGGGAAGACCATAGCCTTGACTATATGGACCTTTTCAGCAGAGTAATGTCTGCTTTTCAACACACTGTCTAGGCTTTTCATAGCTTTCCTGCCAAGAAGCAATTGTCTTCTGATTCCATGGATGCCAAGTTCTCTTAGGGGCTCTGTGAGTCAGAATAAAGCACTGCCCCCAACTTACTCAAGGGAGCTCTGTAAGCTGGGCAAGAATAGAATGAAGCAGCCTACACCTGAGAAAGAGGGGATTCTCTCACTTGACCTGCAAAAGTAACCCTGCTTCCTTCCCCTCCTGGCCCTGCCTTCACACAAAGTCACCACCATAGACCTGGTACCATTATCTGTCCCCCTTTCTCAACCCACAGACTGAAACGTTACCTTCCTCAGTGTCCTTCCTAGAGCTGTGGGGGGCAGAGCCCACACCCATGCCAGGCACTGGGCTAAGCGTTCACACCCAGGCTACAGCCATCTGCAAATAGCTCCAGGACTCAGTGGGTCTCACACCTGAGTGGGCATCAGCATCACCCACGGGACTGGGCAAACACAGGTCCTTTGCTGAGTCCACTCAAGAGCTTCGGTTCTGGGGTCTGGGGTGGTACATTTCCAACAATCTGCATTTCCAACAAACTGGCAAGCGATGCTGCTGTTGAAGATCTGGGGACCCCTACTCCCCTGAAAGGGAGAGATTACTGTACCTATTTGACCAAGAAGGGAACGGAGACTCTGTGAACTAAAGTAATTGCTAGGAGGGAAGGAAGCAAACACGTCACTCCTGCATTCATTTCAGCAGGGCCCCCGGCACTGATATCACACAGTAGTCAGCTCGGGGCCCTGACTCCTGAGAGCCTTGCTAACTCCCCTCTGTGCAGACCAGGGACCAGAGGGCAGGGGCTGGGGTCTGCTCAGCTGCGGATGTCTAGGGCCCACGCTGGTCCCCATCACTACTACCTCAATAACCACACTGCCCATCAGACAACTTTTTCTTCAAGGACTGCCAGTCTTCCCTTTGAAATGCAAATCAGAAGAAAGCCCTGAGCTCTCTTGCCCTCCCAGCCCCTGCAGCATCGCAGGCCCAGTGCACCCACGCAAAGACACCAGGGTACAGACCTGAGGGAGTTTTCCCATCAGACCTCGGAAACCAGTCAAGAGACATCTCTGAACGCCCTTTGACCTAGTACCATGTGCGCTGACGTCGAGTGCTACGCTCTTGACAAATGTCTTATCAGGGGAAATTAAACCCGTGACAGTGGAGCGCTAAGAGAAGCAGAATGTCCCTTGAAATGAGTGTGGGCAGGACTAGGCTCTGCCAGAGCCGGCTATTCAATATGCAGAAGCTTTGCAAGCCGACTGTCAACCACTGGAGGCCTGAGATAGACCATGATAGGATGATCTGAACCAAGCCTCCCCGCCCCTCCCCACCACATGCCTTCTTCCATCTCCTCGACTAGAGAGTGTGTGGCTAGCACAGCACTGCTTGACAGGAACATGAGTATTCTTAAATGTGGTGCTCACTGGGCTTAGAAGTCAGGCACTTTCTGGGGGCGGATGTCTCAGAAATGAATCTCTGTAATTAGAACAGAGGTCACTGGAAACCTATGATTCTCTCTCTCTCTCTCTTTCTCTCTCTCTCTCTCTCTCTCTCTCTCACACACACACACACACACACACACACAATCATGTTAAGAGAAAACTGTTTAGAAATGCCACTATTTTGACCATCAATAACAATCAAACTTTTTTCACAGCTGATCAAAAGAATGCTCAGCCAAAGGCTCTTTATTCTGCTTCCTTTTTCTACTTCCCAGAAAGAAATATTTGTTGCCTCCAAAGTCCCTTAGGAGAACTAAGCTCCTAAGAAATTTCACCTCATATCCTCTTTGAACAGTTCTGGTGGATAGAGCACAGATCCCACAGACCACAAATGAGAATATCTCTCCGTCCACCTTCGTCAACTCTTCGCTGACTTTGCGAACAGAGAAAGCAGGCAGAGCATGAATAATTTAAATCCCCAGAGGACCCCAAAAAATACATTTCCGCCAAAGTTTCAACTACAGCCATAACAGGGAGAAGATAATCCAGCCTACATTTCATGATCCTCCATTTCTCCTGTCTGAACCAACTGAGGTTGGCATTGAACAGTAAAACAAATGGTCCAAGAGGGAAAAGGAATAATCCACAAACTATATAAACAGCTCCTTTTATGAGCAAGAGTTGACAGTGTTTGAAATTGGAGCAAGGTCTCCAATAACATTTCAGAGGCAAGGTGAGTGATTACAAGAGGTCGCCTACACCTAAAGTGAATTTTATATTGAAAATCACAATGGAATATGCAGCTTCTACTCCAAGCAGCCTTCATGACATTTCCATGGAATTATATGTCTATAAAATGGTTAAAAATAACAAAGTGAATGAAAAACAGTCTTGTCAACCTTCATTGCTAATAACAGTAATGCTTTATTTCAATCCTGGGGTTTTAGCCAACAGCAATAAAAATGGCTTGCTAACAATAAAAATAATCATGCCCTCTTTTCTTCTTCAGATTGCACTTTTTGTTTTCAAGGTTCTTCTTCACTCTCTGGAGGGTGGGAAAGCAAGCTACGAGTATCTCCATTTCACAGAAGTGGACAGACAGGTGCAGGCTTTAAATGATTTGTAGGATGTTATAGGCATGATGGCTCAGTGGTAAAGAATCTGCCTGCCAATGCAGGAGATACAAGACACGTGAGTTCGATCCCTGAGAGGACAGCCCACTCCAGTACTCTTGCCTGGGANTCCAATAACATTTCAGAGGCAAGGTGAGTGATTACAAGAGGTCGCCTACACCTAAAGTGAATTTTATATTGAAAATCACAATGGAATATGCAGCTTCTACTCCAAGCAGCCTTCATGACATTTCCATGGAATTATATGTCTATAAAATGGTTAAAAATAACAAAGTGAATGAAAAACAGTCTTGTCAACCTTCATTGCTAATAACAGTAATGCTTTATTTCAATCCTGGGGTTTTAGCCAACAGCAATAAAAATGGCTTGCTAACAATAAAAATAATCATGCCCTCTTTTCTTCTTCAGATTGCACTTTTTGTTTTCAAGGTTCTTCTTCACTCTCTGGAGGGTGGGAAAGCAAGCTACGAGTATCTCCATTTCACAGAAGTGGACAGACAGGTGCAGGCTTTAAATGATTTGTAGGATGTTATAGGCATGATGGCTCAGTGGTAAAGAATCTGCCTGCCAATGCAGGAGATACAAGACACGTGAGTTCGATCCCTGAGAGGACAGCCCACTCCAGTACTCTTGCCTGGGAAATCCCATGGACAGAGAAGCCTGGTGGGCTACAGTCCACGGAGTCAGGTGGAAAAGAATAGGACATGACTGAGCATGCGTATACACACACACAGGCATGATAAGAAGCAGAAAGGGAATTTGGTCCCAGGCTTCTCACAGTGTTTTTACCACCCTGCCACATGGGCCCTCATCAGCCCTGTCGCCTTGCCCACTTCACCAAGCATTCCACAGCAAAGTCTCTCACTAAAGCCTCACTTTTAGTGGCACAAAGTACACCTGACCCCAGGGAAGCCTGTAGTCAAGTTCCTGAACTATAAGCTGAATGCGTACAGGAGAAAGAGGCTTATGGGGCAATAACTGAAGCTAACTTTTTAGCAATGCATCCCTGCTCTTCCACATATAAAAACTGCATGACATCTGCATACATAATAGAATGGTTAAAAGAATACCAGATAAAAACAAGTGCTGACAAGGAGATGGAGCAACTAGAACTCTGATACATTACTGCTGAGAATAACAAACACTCACCAGATGGCCCAGTAATTCCACACCAAGGTGTCCGTCCAAAAGAAATGAAAACAGATGTTCACACAAAGACTGTCTATGGATGCAGCTTTATTCATCATCTCCCCAAACAGGAAATAACCCGAATGTCCATCCATACACTGGAAAACTACTCAGCATTAATAAGAAGGGAATGAATTTCCGATAGATGACAACCATGGCAATGAATCTCAAAAGCAGTTTACTGAATGAAAGAGGCCAGACCCTAAAGGCTACATGCTGGTCTTCCCTGGTGGCTCAGGTGATAAAGAAAAGTCTACATGCTATAGGACTCCAGATTTATGACATTCTAGGAATGAAAATCACAGATGCAGAGAGCAGATCAGGGGCTGTCTGAGGACAGGGCTGAGGACTGACTGCGGCAGGGTGCAAAGGAAGTTTGTAGGGTGATAGAACTGCTCCCTATCTCAACTCAGGAGAGAGATACATGGCTGCATACATTTTGTTTTGTCCATACCATGTGGCATGTGGGATGTTCCCTGACCAGGGACTGAACCCATGCCCCCTGCATTTGGCACATGGAGTCTTAACCACTGGAATACCAGGGAAGTCCTACAGCTGCAGTCATTGTAAAAAGGCATGAAACTATACACCAACAAAGGCAAATTTTATATGCAAATTAGAGACTTGGACCATAAAGAAGGCTGAGTGCAGAAGAATTGATGCTTTCAAGCTGTGGTGCTAGAGAAGACTCCTTAGAGCCCCTTGAACAGCAAGGAGATCCAACAAGTCAATCCTAAAGGAAATCAACCCTGAAAATTCATTGGAAGGACTGATGCTGAAGCTGAAGCTCCAATACTTTTACCACCTGGTGCAAAGAACTGACTCACTGGACCTTGATGCTGGGAAAGACTGAAGGCAGGAGGAGAAGGGAGTGACAGAGGATGAGATGGCTGAATGGCATCACTGACTCAACGGACAAGAGTTTGAGCAAACTCCAGGAGACAGCAAAGGATAGGAAGCCTGGTGTGCTGCGGTTCATGGGATCGCAAAAGCGGGACATGACTTAGTGACTGAACAACAGCCACATATGTAAGTTAGTCTTTGATAAGTTTCACCTAAAGGGAAAAACCTGAACAGGAGTCAGATGTTTTAAAATTCACTCCCATAATAAGATCACGCCCCTTCAAAAACTCCTTCTGGCACTTTAGCAAAGCCCGCTTCTTAGACACGAGGTGTTTGACAGCAAGCAGAGATTGGATGTGGGGTGGGATGACCAGGGTGTTATGTGCCTCTGGCCAGCGATGCCCCTTTGGGAGCCCCAGTTCCTCTCTGAGCATCAAAACCTTCACAGAAAGAGCAAGGAAGATGCTGCAGCTATGCCCAGCAAATTCTAAGGGGTGGTCCTTTCTTACATTAAAGGATTCGGGGCAGGGATCTGGGACCAGGGTATGTGATTTTTACTGTAACTGTGGGGTTTTTTTTTAAGGAAAAGTGCAGCACCCTCAGGCAGAAAATATTGAAAGGAAATGAACTGGCAGTAAATTGTTATTCTCAGCTTCCCTAACACATTTGAATGAGTGAGTCTTTAAAAGCTTCTGCCAGCTCGCTTTAGAAATGAAATTTGGTATTATTAAGATTATCCAATATGAAACAATTATATAAGTATAAATGGAAGATTCATTTAAAGGGTCAGGATGAAATCCTCAGAAACTGCCCTCCTGGATCCTTTCTTTTTCTTTTTCTTTTCTTTCTTGTCTGACTAAATAAGGTCAGATAAGATGAGGACAAAACTAAGTCAGCATGCAGAATTTAAATTACTTGAATTACTTTTATTTTTTCCTGCAACTGAACTTCAGAATGTGGGAGGGGAAATGAACAGCTTAAACCAAAGCTAAGCCCTTCTGTTCAGTATCAAATGGCAATTACTCTTCAACTATTTTTTTTAATCCATCTGCTCAGCAAATATCCACCACCTCAAACAAATCTGCTAAAAGACGCAAAAGAGTGTGGGGGTTCAGAGCACAGTTTATAAATTGAGAATCACTGAGGCTCAGTGAGTGTATCTCGAGTTCATTATATTACTCTCTCCACTCTGTATGTCTGTAAAATTCTATAAAAGGAAACTGAAAAATAGAGATGATGGAGATGATGGGAGGGGGAAGAGTGGAAAAGGGCAGAGAGAGAGGGAAAGACAGAGAATGGTCCAGGGAGCCAGACGGTCTAGGAGCATCTCCCCGCTCCTCTACACTGGCTGTGTGCCCCTAGGTAAGTGTCTTAACCTCTCTGTGCTTCATTTTCCTCTCTGTAAAATAGTGCTAATAATAGTATCAACTCATAACATAGTTGTGAGGATTAAATGAGCTTAAAGCACATTTATTATATGTGTGGGGCAGCAGGGAGACATTTAAAAGTACCTGCCCTCTGTTATTACACAGAGACATGATATATACAAACACGCACACATGCGTGCGCACACATGCTTGCATGGACACAGATTTCTAAAGCCTCTAAATCATTACAAAGCAGCTGATAGGCTGTATTAAATCTCTGAGCCCGAGTTGATACCCTGCATTGTGCTCCTGTCAGGTTCTGTAACAAATTTATTGAATGGGCTGAACTCCATGGAGTAAGAAGGCAAATGGCTCCATTTTTCTTCCCTCCATTGCCTCTGCGGCATTCTGCCATATCCCCTCTTTGCCCGATGATAATCTGGAGCAGACCCCTCAGCCTCCCGTTCAACGTTCAGTTACAAGAACAAAATACGTTAGGAAATTACGACTCTGTTGTGAGACTTAAATGGTGCAGCACAGCCCAGTGTGAACCCTTCCCTTTACATCCGGTTCCCAGCTTCCTTCCTCCCGTCAGCTTTGACCCTGTGGGAGGGGCGAGCACCTGCACAGACACAGGGGCTGCTGACTGGTCCTCCCCAATTCCTTACCCTGCTCCCAACTGCCCCTCAGCTCCTCCAAGACCACGGTGTAGGGAGAGTGGATCAGACAGAACCAGAGAAGCATGCTTCTGCCTTTCAGACTTTGTTGCTGCTGTCTGTCATTACTTCTGGCGGGCGATCAAAGGTGGGCTTCCTTGTAGCACACATCTGAGGGGTCCGTCCAGGCCCTGCCACTGTGTGCTCCTTGGTATGGGGATCAGATCCTCCAGGAAACTTTTTTTTAAATACGTATTTATTTGGCGGCACCAAGTTTTAGTTGCAGCATGCAGGGTCTTTTGAGTTGCAGCATGCAAACTCTCAGTTGCCGCAAATGGGATCTAGTTCTCTGAGCAGGGATCGAACCCCAGCCCCCTGCATTGGGAGTGCAGAGTCTTAGCCACTGGACCACCAGGGATGTTCACTCTTCCATGAACGTTACTGGACCTGACCTTGGCAGTCTCGGCGCCCACGTCTGCTCCAGAGCAGATCCCCTTTCCAGGATGTCCCTTCCCCCACCCCAGGCCTCCAGGTATCCCCAGGAAACACACCTGCTTCCTGTGTGGGTAGGGCAGACCGCACAGGGCAGCCACCCTGCTTCCCGCTGGCCTCCTGACTTTAGAATTTCCCCATGTCCACAGAGGTCCCCCCAAGCCAGGGAACGCAGGTCAATTTATCATCCCCACCTCAGAGACTCCCAGGAACATTTGCATCAAACTCTGCTCACTGGTCCAAAGATGGACCTATGAGAGCTGCGACTCAGCAAGCATCCAGCCAGGGAGGGAGATACCAGCCTCAGTCTCTATGCATGTTCGGCTTAGATCGTCCCATTTGACCTGGAGGGGATTCACTCCTATTGGGAGAGAAGCAGAAACAGCCTCTCTCTCCCCCTACTGTCTCCTCCATGAACTCATCTTGTTTCTACAGAGGAAAGGCTGTCGAAGTGCTGGACCAATCTTGCTATGTTGGGATAGATATTCCTCTAAGGGCTCTACCTTCTCTATGAATAATAGAAAATTCTCCCCGATGGCTCTCAGCTTGAGGGCAGAAACCTGAATTCCCAAGCAAAAGGCAAAGTTCTCTTCAGCATCCCACTCCATGTTTTTTAAATAAAGGAAATTATTCTTCTCCGAGGCTTTAAGGAGTAAGCAGCAGAAGGGAGGCTAAGAAAGAGGCAGAAGACACAGGAGACAAAGAGGTTCAAAAACCCATCAGCAAGTGAACAGAACAGATATTTACTGAATCAGATGCAAGAAGTAGCATCTCAAGGGAGAGCACATTTCTTGGAAACACTCAGGCAAGCTATCTTGAAAACTGCCTTCTCATATTTCCAGCTGAATTATCCTTCCTTGATCAATGACTTCCACATCACTTCCAGCTATTAGGTTTATTTATACCCATTTGAAAGACTTCATGACATCCTGAAATATACAAGACTTCCTCAAGGGGCGAAAACTAAAGAATTAATAACCAGTGAGATCAAGGCTAATAACTCAGTCCCTATTGTCGTTCTGGGAAGGCATAAGGGTGAAAAGGGGGTCTTAGCAATAGCAGATCTCCTGGTTCCCAGCTTCAGGGCTGTGTAGGTGAGCCTAAACCTCTACATACAAATGGAGGAATTCAACAGACCAGAACCAGAGCCTGCTAGGCAGCCAACATCTCACAAGCTGCTCAGGAAACTTGTAGCTTAACACCTGAGCCAGGTGAGTAAGCCTGATGTCCAGACCGCATGTGGTAGGCTAACGGGAAGCAGTGGGGGTGCTTTGGGAACCCAAGGGTAGCACTCCACATGCCAGGGAAGGATCCTGAAAGTTCTAAAGGCCGGAGAAGTGAGGCAGGCGAGGAGATGAAAGGACCTGCACCCCTTCTCTTGAGTCACAAGACCACTGAGAGTGACACCCTTTTAGAACTTATCTAAGAATCAGAAACAGACTTGAGGACAGGCTTATGGTTGCCAAGGGGGGCGCGGGGGTGGGAGAGGGATGGAGGAGGGGTCTGGGATTAAAAGATGTTGAGAATGGATAAACAACAAGGTCCTACTGTAGAGCACAGCGAGCTATACTCAATATCCTGTGATAAACTATAATAGAAAAGAATATGAAAAAAGAATATGTATATATATGTATATACTGTGCCCAGTCACTTCAGCCATGTCCAACACTTTGCGACCCTATGGACCATAGCCCCCCAGGCTCCTCTGTCCATGGGATTCTCCAGGCAAGAATACTGGAGTAGGTTGCCACGCCATCCACCAGGGGATCTTCCTGACTCAGGGACTGAACCCACGTCTCTTACATCTCCTTCCTTGGCAGGAGGGTTCTTTGCCACTAACGCCACCTAGGAAGCCACATATGTATATAACTGAATCACCTTCCTGTATAGCAGAAATAAACACAACCCTGTAAATCAACTATACTTCAATATAAAAAGAAGCAAACAAATTGTAATGACACCATCTTCAACCTCAGAGTTTTCCTCAGTGTCTTCTGTCAGCCTCCACTACTGAATTCTTCTCAATTTCTTTCCTCCCAATTCAAGTCTCCATTTCCTCTCCACCCCCAATGGCACACTCTTTGGGTTCAGGCCCTCTGCAACCTTACAAGGCCTTGGGGACCAGCAGAGCTTGGATTGCTGTCCACTTGTGTGGATGACTTAGCATTTTTCAGATGCCCCGTGGTAGGATGAATAATGACTCCCAAGGGGTATCCACACTCTAATGCCCAGAACCTATGAATGTTACCTTCTGTGGAAAAAGGAGCTTTGAAGGTGGAGGCTCTTGGGCTGGAGAGATTATCCTGGGTTGACTGGCTGAGCCCCCTGTAATCACGAGGGTCCTTAAAGAGGGATGCTGGAGAATCAAAGTCATAGGAGGCCAGGTGACCACAAAAGCAGAGACTAGAGGGACGTAGCTATGGTCAAGGAAAGCAGTAGCCTCCAGAAGGTGGGAGAGGCAAGGGACTGATTCAGTCCCCCTCTGGAGCTCCCAGAATGAGTGCAGCCCCACCAACACGTTGATTTAAGTCCTGGTGAGACTAATCCCGGACTTCCGACCATGATCATTGTAAACTGCCTCTGGGTCGTTTTCAGACACTAAGTCTGTAGTCATTTGTTACTGAAGAAATGTGACAAGTGACTAATACCTGCCCTCATTTCTTTAAAAAAAAAAATTATTTACTTATTTATCTTTGGCTGCACTGGGACTTCCTTGCTAGGCTTCTTGCTAGCTGCGGCCGTCAGGGGCTACTCTCCCCACCGTGGTGCGCAGCATTGTCACAGCTTCTCTTGCTGCACAGGCTCCAGGCTTTGGGCTCAGTAGCTGCGCTGCACAGGCTTAGTCGCCCTGAGGCATGTGGGGTCTCCCCAGTTCAGGGGTCGAACCTGTGTCCCATGCTTTGGCAGGCGGACTCACAACCACTGGACTACCAGGGAACTCCATGCCCTCATTTCTTAAAAGACAAATATCAAACCCACAGTAGATGGAGGTGGCACTGACCTACCTCTCCCACCTTGGCTCCCACCAGGCCTCCACCCCCAGACCTTATGCTTCAAGCCACCCTGAACTCTGTAAGTCTTCCCCAAAAAAGGCTAGATTGTTTCCAGACCCAGGGCCTTTGTACATGCTCCCCACTCAGATGACAGTACCTTGAGCTTTCCTCTCTGCCAGGAAAATCTCTGCTCATCAGTCATCCTCCCGGTGTGATTCTGCTTCCTGTGTCCAGCCTTCTATTTTCTCCCTATGCAAAGTTAGCCACACTGCACTCTATCATCATACGGTATTCCCCATAAAGAATGTCTTCAGAATTTATCACATTTTTACAATAGCCATTTATAGGACTGTTTGCCTTCATGACTTCTGTAATCCCGGGGATGTACCTGCCCAGGTGAGACCAGAACAGACAGGAACCATAACAATACTGGGAGAATGACTGACAACGAAACTAGATAGAGGCTATACCCTTCTGCTTTGCCAACAAAGAGGGTCTATGAGAGAGGAAATGCCTACTGAATGATCAGACCCTGAAGAGTGGCCAACTTTAAGGGGCTCCAAGAAGTCAAATCACTTCCTCAAAGAACATGGGGTGCAGGTGGGAGAACCAATAGCCACTTTGCTCAATGCCTTTAAGGTCCAAAATTAAACAGGAGCCAAGGGGTCCTGCCAGGGGAAATCCAGAATATATCTTAAGCTGTGATTCTAAGACCTGACTACATGCTGGAACCACCCAGCCAGCATTAAAACTCTCTGGCATTGGACCCCACCAACCAGTCTGCATCCACCTGGACACTAGGAGTTTTTCCACTGTTCCCAAGTGATTCCCTGGTAGCTCAGCTGGTAAAGAATCCACCTGCAATACAGGAGACCCCAGTTCGATTCCACTGCAGAAGGGATAGGCTCCCCACTTCAGTATATTCTTAAGTTTTCCTGGTGGCTCAGCTGATAGAGTCCACCTGCAATTCGGGAGACCTGGGTTTGATCCCTGGGTTGGGAAGATCCCCTGGAGAAGAGAAAGGCTACCCACTCCAGGATTCAGGCCTGGAGCATTCCATGGACTATATAGCAGAAATAAACACAACCCTGTAAATCAACTATACTTCAATATAAAAAGAAGCAAACAAATGACTGAATGACTCACTTTCCAAGTGAGTCCAAAGTGCAAGGCTGAGAGCCCTGCTCCAAAGCCAGCAGCCCACTTGGGAGGAGGTATTTTCTGTGACAGTCAACAGGACATTGTAAGGTGTTGTCTCTATATACTGAAATCCAGAATGTGTGCTTGTGTGCTCAGTCATTTCAGTCGTGTCCAACTGTTTGCAGCCCTACAGACTGTAGCCCACCAGGCTCCTGTGTCCATGAGATTCTCCAGGCAAGAATACTAGAGTGGGTTATCACACCTTCCTCCAGGAGATCTTCCTGATCCAGGGATGGAACCTTCATCTCCTGTATTGCAGGCAGATTTTTTACTGCTGAGCTACTAGGGGAAGTCCTGAAATCCAACACCTGCATTTTAATCCTTCTGGAATCAAATGGGCTTAAGAGACAAAAAATAAAATAATCCAAATAGCACCCTAAGGAGAAAGAATCCTGGGGGACGGTAAGGTGTGACACGAAAGGGAAGGAATGGAACATTTCTAGGAAACTGGGTCCCATGAAAGCAAATGCCTTGGCTAAAAATACCTTCCCCAATTTCTTTTGGCAAATGGCTCCCACGCACTGAAATAATGAAGACTAGGCTGGGTGTCAGTCAGCCACCCTCTCATCCTCTCATGTCTTCAGAGTCAGGCCTCTCCTGGGAGCCAGGGGAGAATGGCAGAATTACAGAAAC
The DNA here is from genome assembly GCA_006410735.1 of Raphicerus campestris. Lineage (NCBI taxonomy): Eukaryota > Metazoa > Chordata > Mammalia > Artiodactyla > Bovidae > Raphicerus > Raphicerus campestris. Next base: position 94,038 of record SJYW01040317.1, read on the forward strand.
ATCAAGAGATGTGTAGAACCCCCAAATTGGAAGAGACACTATTGCTGATCACCTGCTGGGATCTCCCACCCAGAGGAGGAGGCTCCTTGACAATACTCCTGCAGCTTCTGCCTCTTGTCTGGGGAGCCTCACAGTAAGTCCCCAACATATGAACAAGTTCTGTTCTGAGAGCACATTTATAAGTCCAATTTGTTCGTAAGTCCAACAAAGTTAGCTGAGGTACCCGACTAACACAATTGGCCATATAGTACTGTAATAGGACTTCCCAGGTGGCGCTAGTAGTAAAGAACCCACCTGCCAACGTAGGAAACGGAGATGTGATTTGATCTGATCCCTGGGCAGGAAGATCCCCCTGAAGGAGGGCATGGCAATCCACTTCAGTCTACAGTCCATAGGGTCTCAAAGATTCGGACATGACTGAAGTGACTTGGCATGCACATAACAGGTTTATAATACTTTTCACACAAATAATACATTAAAGAAAAAAAGAAAACATTATAAAAAGTAATTTAAAGCCATCCCCCCACCTTCAAGTAGCATGTAATCTATACAAAGAGAAAAGGCATCCAGGCATGAAACCAGAAAAGGCAGTCATTCATTCACACCTGGCAAAAACAATCTGTTCTGTTTTTTCTCATACTTCACTCCCTCCTCTCACTCAGGGACCTGTGGCTTTGAGCCCTGTCTTTGACACTTCTAGGCTTGGAATCACCTAGGAATTCAGATTTCATCACTCTTCCTGCAGGTGGGAGCTCCGTGCTCCAGCTCTCGCTGGTAAACTCACCCAGGGTCTGAAACCTGGCTCCTCCCGCCCAGTGGACACCACAGACCAGGCTCAGTGTCTAAGGCAACCACAACTTCATGAGAGGCTCCAGCCTCATGCTTCCTCCCTGTACCTACACCCCGAGCATCAGTCCCCAGAAACACACCAAGCCCCCACCCATGGCTTTTCAAGTCTTGCTTCTGTCTGTATCTGTTCCACCTCAACTATCCTCCCCACTCCCTCATCCCGTTTTCAACTTGGCAAACTCCTATGAATGTATCAAAAGCCAGCATAAACATCCTCCTCCTTTGGAAGGTTTTTCTAAGCCTCCCAAGTAGATGTTAGGGTGTTCTTTTCTCCAGGTCCCTGTGGCACAGGCCTGAGACCTCTCTCTAGCACTCTGCATGTTTATCTTTAATCTTTCCATTCATGCATCTATCAACCAACTGAGAACTCCCTGGGGACAGATCCATGCTTCATTCAACCCTGGATCCTCAGAGTGCAGCACACAGCTCAGAATACAAAAGATGCTCTATAAATATTTGTTGAATAGAACTGAGCTGTAAGCTAGCATTAGGCAGAGTCCATGAAAGAAATCATACTTAAGTTAAGCCTTGTCAGGCTAATACAAAACCGAGAAAGAGTTCATGAAGCAGGCAGAGTTCATTCGTGGACACAGACCAGCATGGCACTTTTGAGAAATCATGAGCCTCATGAAGGGTTTCGGATCTGGTGACAAGCAAATGCGTCTTTTTGACACAGACAATGGGGGAGGGGGTGGCGGTCAGCCTCCTGGCCTGTGGAGGTCTGGCCTTGTGCTTTGTATCCAGGAAGAAGCCACAGAGGGCAGCTGCTTCTCCCCCAGGAGGGACTTTTGGGGTCTGAGCTCATGTAAGCTCAAGGCAGCCTTGAATCTGGAGGAGTTGCCTGGAGGCGCTCATCATGAATTCCAGGTCAGTTTCTGGGTGTCAGCAATGGTGGGAGGCCAGGGAGGTGGCAGAGGGAAGTGACCATCTGGGTTTACCTGTATTGAATACAAAAGGCTAACATGGAGGGTCAACATATTAGGGCCACAGTGCCACACAGGTCTTCCAGGAGTCAGTCAACCTGACCATGCCCAGGATGGCGTGGGAGCGAGGGATTCACTGAAGTCAGGCAGCACACAAAGCTGACCCTCGAGCAATGTAATTTCCTCATTGTGTCAAATTCCAAGTCCTCCTAAAACTCACAGTAAGACCCACATGAGACAAACTGAGGTTCTGACACTCCGCTCTTGGTAATTTCCTGCTCCAAACCCATCTCCAGCTTCTCCATCATGGACTAGAAGAGACCAGGGGTGCCTTCCAGGTGCCCTGAAGGCAGCATTGACTGAATATAGTTATCTTCGCAAAGCCAATGCTAAGGGTCACACTAAATCCACCAATATTAGTGGAAAAGTATAACGCAGAAGCCTTACAAAAACCATATCAACTCTACAGCTTTTACTTGGTAAATTATATTGACAAGCCATTTCAGTTTTCGCTTCTTCTTTTTCCCTCTTTGACCAATGGATAATAGAAGTTCTGGCTGTGCTGGGAAAAATATACTTGCCTTTGGAGAAGAAAAATTCATTAGCTAATCCACCTACTTGGAGAATTTATTTCCAAGGCTGAACTTTGGGGAGGTTTTATAATGGATGCCCTGACTAATGGAGGCACGAATCTGTTCCAGATGGTTAATTACTTTTTATCATTCCTTTTAATAATAGTTAAGAATAATAAGACAACTGGTGTGAAAAATGAGAATGCAGAAGGAATTTAATTGAAGTATCTCGCACCCATTTCCCAAAAAAAGAACAAGTTGAAGTTGTGCCGACAGGCTTAAAATATCAGCCTTCAGAACTAGTGCACGTTACAAATTGGGAGCCGCATAAAAGAAATTAATTTCTGTGTTAACCAAATAACATCCCCCAGAAGTGGCCAAGCAGAGGCCACTCAATCATCCAGCAGGGATGCTGAAAAAGGAGTTCCAGCGATGGCCAAGTGTTAGGGAGCACTCAGGACAAATGAGTCTTTCCTCTGCTCAAATGGGTTCACCAGTTCCATGTTGGACATCTACATCCCTTCAGCACAGGATCTGGATGATAGGACTCAAGTTAACCAGGCTGGCTTCAATCTCCCACCTCTCTTACTTCTCACATTAACTCCCAATAATAGTGAGTTATTGAAATATACTAAGATGTACTGAGATGTCTTCCAGCCAGCCACCATGGCTTTAGCTACTGTGGATGACAAATGTCACCTGCCTTATCAGTAAAGAATGTTTCAGCCATCAAACCATCATCCACTGCAGCTGCCCCCAACCATGAGCCCTGGGGATTCAGGCTGGAGGAAAACAAGATACCAGCCCAAGATACCTGAGGTGAATATCAAAGCATGATTTCAATGAGTCCAGACTCTTGCATCTTACCATACAAAGAAAAGCACTAAATTCATTAACTTGAGCTGTCTCATTTTCTTTAATTAGTAGTCATCTTTTGATGTCCTAAGACTACCTGGGTTTTTGTTTCTTTTTGTTTTTTGTTTTAGGGGGGTGTTTTTTTGGTTGGCTTTTGGGGTTTTGTTTCTTTTCAAAACAACAGGATCCTACAGATTCTGGTTCTTCCCTTACCTCTCCAGAACAATCCCTCAAAGCTATCTGAGAGGCTGTCTCCCAGGCTCAAGTCCTCAGTATGTCTGCCAAATGAAACATAATCCTCAGACTTCTCTGGTAGTCCAGCAGTTAAGACTCTGTACCTCTACTCCAGACGGTGCGGGTTCGATCCCTGGTTGGGGAACTAAGATCTTGCATGCCATGTGGTGGCCAAAAACTAAAAAATAAATTTTTAAAACTTTAAAAATAAGAATAGTAATTTAAAAAACAACAACAACAAAAAAATAATTCTCAACTTTTAGGTTGTGCTTTTCTCTTCCACAACAGGAATGCCTTCTCCAAACAAGTGACCTGAGGAAGTCCTGGCCAACCAGCAAGTTTCCAGTGAAGAGAGCTCTTTTCCCATCCTAAGCCCACGCTCACTTGTCCACAGAGGAAGAAGGCTCTCTCCCATGACTCCACAAGCAGTTACCATGGAATTGTATGCTTGCAATCTGCATGTATGTCCCACAGACAACTGCAAACACTTTCAGGGCAGGCAGAGATGAACACTCTTCCTCTTGACACCCCCAACCTCAGTTCCATTCTCAGCAGAGGATCAATAAATAATTTGTTGAATGGGTGAGTGAAATGGAAATGAATCCATTGACAAAATGTTCCTACTTGAACATTCTGTGACTTTGGATTCTTCTCAGTTGCTGACGGCACCTCTCACAGCTGATGCTGGCAGGAAATGAAGTCTTGTCTTGGCAGAAGGCCACCGACATATACATGTTCTCTTGGGGAAGCTTGGGGTTTCAAGCAGATCCAGAATCTTCTCCTCAGATGGGCAACAGGATATGGGATTCAGAGAAAGCAGCCCTGGCCCGTTTTATTTTCTGTTTCCAGAAAATGCTAGNGTTCCTACTTGAACATTCTGTGACTTTGGATTCTTCTCAGTTGCTGACAGCACCTCTCACAGCTGATGCTGGCAGGAAATGAAGTCTTGTCTTGGCAGAAGGCCACTGACATATACATGTTCTCTTGGGGAAGCTTGGGGTTTCAAGCAGATCCAGAATCTTCTCCTCAGATAGGCAACAGGATATGGGATTCAGAGAAAGCAGCCCTGGCCCGTTTTATTTTCTGTTTCCAGAAAATGCTAGTTGACTTGGAGCAAGTGGCAACTCCCCTGGGAATGGGGTGCACTGTCCACAGGCTAAATACTGGATATAAGGAGACCAGAACAGTCCACAGGGCTACAGGAAGAGAACAGGGAGTCACAGCCCCACATCCAAAACCTTGGGCCCAAGTGGACTTCAGAATTAGAATTTTTGAGGTTTTAGAAAGATGTTAATGTTACTCCTGTTTTCTTATACATTTATTTATTTATTTGTGGCTATGCTGGGTCTTTGTTGCTGGGCTTTCTCTAGTTGTAGCGACAGGGGGCTACTCTTCTTTGCAATGCATGGGCTTCTCATTGCGGATGCTTCTCTTGTGGCAGAGAACCAGCTCTAGGGCACTCGGGCTCAGTGGTTGTGGCTCGTGGGCTTAGTTGCCCTGAGGCACGTGAGATCTTCCCAAATTAGGGATCAAATCCACGTCCCCTGCTTTGGAAGGTAGATTCTTAACCACTAGACCACAGGGAAGTCCCAATATGTTACTTTAAACTATAAGACCTAATACTCCTTCATGGGCCTCGGCCAGCACCCCAGATTCACATGTGAATATTCCTGCCTTATATATAGTAAACACAGTCATGCCAAACGGAATAAAGGCATACTATAAATAGCCTTTTGTTCAGTTAGGACTAGGTTTTATTACCTTTTTAAAAATCATTATTAACAATTTTTATTTTTTTACAGCAAATTTAGGTTCACAGCAAAATGGAGAGGAAGGTAGAGAGATATTCTATGTATGCCCAGCTCCCACCCAGGCACTGCCCCCCCAACCACACTCAACACCCCCACATTTGTCACAATCAATGGACCCCCACTGAACATCATTATGATCCCAAGCCCATGAGGGTTCACTCTTGGGATTATACATTTTGGGAGCTTAGATACCATCAGTTTTGAGTTTCAGAACTGCAGATAAAAGGCTACAAAAGCCTCTACTACAACTTCTGTTAGAGTAATGCTTATTGATCTGAAAACAAGAAAAGGATATTGGGTCTAACTCAATATAACACATGCTGGCCATGGCGTTCCTCTAGGGGTGATGTCATGTATGATAAGACCATGGGCTACTCCCAGTGAGTCCAGCAACTCGACAGCCTGGAGGAAGCAACAGGAACACCCCTGCTCAGATATTATCAGAGCCTCTACTGAACATGCAATTTATACACTCCTGTGCAGTAAGCGGATAGATTCTAGGACACTGGTTTCACAAAACTAGCCCCCATCAAACAGATCAGAGACTTAAAAGATTTTGGCCAAGAACCTGTGCACTGTAGATAATGACAGAGAGGCAAACACAAGACGACAACCCAACAGGGCAAAGCCGACCGTCTACCTGCAGATGGGAACTGGTCTTCAGCCACAATGTTGCTGTTTAGTCGCTAAGTCATATCAAACTCTTTGTGGCCCCACGGACTGTAACCCACCAGGGTCGCTTGTCCATGAGATTTTCCAGGCAAGAATACTGGCATGGGTAGCCATTCCCATCTCCAGGGAATCTTCCCAAATCAGGGATCAAACTCATGTCTCCTGCTCTGGCAGGCAGGTTCTTTACCACTGAGGCACCAGGAAAGCCCCAGCCAGGATACAAGGTCAAAACAATGCTAATCTGACAGATCTGGTAAGAAAAAAAGGAAGCATCAAGAATATTGAGAAACTAACACAACACTGTAAAGCAACTATACCCCAATAAAAATTTAAAAGTATTTAAACACATGGGTGCAGATCCACTATCAAATAAATAGTGACCCTAACCTTGAGAAAGCTAAGTGAAGGGAGTCAGACAGCCAAAGATAAGTATCATATGATATTGCTTATATGTAGAATCTGAAAGTTCAGTTCAGTTCAATCGCTCAGTCATGCCCGACTCTTTGCNATAGTGACCCTAACCTTGAGAAAGCTAAGTGAAGGGAGTCAGACAGTCAAAGATAAGTATCATATGATATTGCTTATATGTAGAATCTTAAAGTTCAGTTCAGTTCAATCGCTCAGTCATGTCCGACTCTTTCCAACCCCAAGGACTGCAGCACACCAGGCTTCCCTGTCCTTCACCATCTCCCAGAGCTTGTTCAAATTCATGTCCATTGAGTCAGTGATGCCTTCAGAATCTTAAAAAAAGGGTGCAAATGAACTTATTTACAAAACAGAAATAGTGCCCCAGATATAGAAAGCAAACTTGTGCTTACTAGCAGGTAAGTGAGGGAAGGAATAAATCAGGAAATCAGTATGGACATATATACCCTGTTGCTGCTGCTGCTGCCGCTAAGTCGCTTCAGTCGTGTCCAACTCTGTGCAACCCCATAGACGGCAGCCCACCAGGCTCCCCCATCCCTGGGATTCTCCAGGCAAGAGCACTGGAGTGGGTTGCCATTCCCTCTCCAATATATACTGCTGCTGCTGTTAAGTCGCTTCAGTCGTGNGCTGAACCATCACAAGCTCCACGATCTGGCCATAAATTAAATGCACGCATGTCTTTGTCAGCAAATACCTTTGAAAAATGTACGGAAAACATTGGTGACAATCTGGAGAGAAACATGAGAAAGATTCACACAGCATGGGGGTTGGCTCGGTTCTCTGGGGTGATGGGTTCATGACAGTTCAGTTTGTGGCACTGCCTAGATTCCATCTCTGTAATGACACACACAAAGTGCAAGTTTTTGTGTGACTTGATTAACGAAAGATTTACAGTAAATTCATATTCAGAACTGAACGGCTTCTGAAATGAGAATCTAGGTCCAGAGGGAATCTGTCTGAATGTAGCTCCTGATGGAGTGGCTGCTCTGCCTGAATCAAAGCAGGGTTTGGGAGATACAGTAACAGAGCTAGGAGCACCGAGAAATTCACTCGCTCCATCACCCCGGCCAGTGACTGTAGCAAGACTGTAGCACCAAAGCCTTCAGGAAACCAATTGTAAAAAGACAAGAAACACATCTGAGTTAGTTCTAGTGAGGTGGATGAACCTAGAGCCTGTTATGCAGGGTGAAGTAAGTCAGAAAGAGAAAAACAATATTGTACATTAACGCATACAAATGGAATCTAGAAAAACGGGACTGATGAACCTATTTGCACAGCAGGAACAGAGACAGAAATACATAGCAGACAGACTCTGGACACAGCAGGGGAGGGAGATGGTGGGACGTCACATTGAAACATATACATTACCATATGCATGATAGCTAAGGAACGTGGTCATCACTCAGTCCAACTCTTTGCAACCCCA